>WURT03578525.1:0-20765 GCA_009936505.3 Holothuria glaberrima
GAGAATGTGGGACGTAAAGGCAAAAGTCGTTCCAGTGGTGGTTGGAGCACTGGGAGCCGTCACAAACAACCTTGAGTGCCCACATACTTAGACGAGTCTGATCCAGGTAGGATCCCGAGGTCTGAGGGACAAAAGAGATAATAAAAGTAATACCAACCGAGAGGTTGTGAGAAGAGCATATAATAATAAGAAGAAGAAAAAACAGTGGACCCAGACCGTTGAGGAACTACAACACGATGCAGGAGATCAGATCATCTGACAGGACATTCTGAATGTTGATCATTTGAACACGGTCTTTCCTCACATAGAGGTGAGCAACTTTAGAGCACCAGTGCCATAGCGCTCATTTAGACGTTTCAGGAGAATATTGTGGTCTATGGTGTCAAAGGCTGCTGAATAGTTCCTGATGCTGCTTGCAGCAAATCATTTTGTACTCTAAGGCTGTCCAGTATTATGAAACTGACGATATGCTGACTGCTTTGCACCATTTAAGTGGTTAAACTGAAAATAAGAGGTAAGTTGAGCAGATACCACCCGTTCTATTGCTAATGAACTTCAAATTGGATATAGGACGGTAGTTTTTGAATTCATTCCGATCAAGTTTTGGCTTTTTTAAAATTGGTGTAACAAGAGCCACTTTGAGAATCCGAGGTAGGCACCCAGAACTTAAAGAAGTGTTGACAACGGAGGTTACAGCTGGTAGAAGACTGTTGAGACACTGCTTGAAAAGACTGGTAGGAATGGGGTCCAGTGCACATGACTTGGTAGCAGAGTTCATGATTATCTTTTGAACTTCTTCCTTTGAAACTTCATGGAATGATGTGAATGAGCTACCACATGATTCTGATATATACATTGAAACAGTAGGAAGACTGATATTAGCAAGC
Organism: Holothuria glaberrima; assembly: GCA_009936505.3. NCBI lineage: Eukaryota > Metazoa > Echinodermata > Holothuroidea > Aspidochirotida > Holothuriidae > Holothuria > Holothuria glaberrima. Next base: position 888 of record WURT03578525.1, read on the forward strand.
CTATTCAGGAGCGTCTGCATCTTATCATCAATAAAGGTGACCTGAGTAAGTTGACACACTTTTAAGGATTTCTTAGTGTCCGGATCTCTTTCTTTTTATCGATATGCAAACCATAAAGCAGGATATAAGAACATATTCTGCTCAATGATTCAAACAAATACATATCCCTTTCTTAGCATGGTAATATAATAACCGCATAATGCGAAACGAAATAAATACCATGAGATTTGCAATCCACCTTAATGTAGGAGCAGGTTGAAATAGGACATGCGGTAAGTTGAAAGACCTTTTATTTCTCAGAAACAATAGCGAATATGTCTAAAGAAAAGTGATTGAATATTTCATTTTAATCTCCCAACGCATTAAAACATTTCACCTAATATTCACTGTAATGTATGAAATATTTCACCTAATATTCTCTTTTCAAACCCACTTAATTTGAGAACGCTTTGTGCCTGAGCACTTTTTCAGTCCAGTAGCAAATGTAAAAAATGATGCTCAATGTTGGTATATAGTTCCGCCCTCACTTCATGAGCCCATTGCAAGCAATTATACACTTTAAAATCACTTGGGTCACAAGGAAAATGAACCAAAAGTTTGCGTCCAATTTTAATCCAATTTTGGTCAGGTGTAGTCTTATTTGGATTATTACTTGATCCAAAAATTTAAGTCGGTTCTCGCCTGACCCAGTTTTGGGTCAAATTGGCCCAAGCGATTTTACAGTGTAGGTATTGGGAAGGAGACACAACTACTAAATGAGGCTCGTAGCCAGACAAGGTACTGAAGGGGGCGAAATGTGTAAAAATGTTTTAAGTCAATGGCAACTTAATACTTTCTAGGGGAGAAAAAAATTTCAGAGGGAGAGCCCCCATTTCCCCCCACCCCACTTGGCTACGGGCCTGTACTAAATGTGTCAGACAATACGTACACGAAAATGATGTAGTCCCTTTCACGTATCAAAATTTGATTGAGAGGTCTCTTTGTTCCTATTATTTAGCCACTATTAATGGACGTTTTCGGAAATTCGGTGCTCCGGCCGCGTAACCCAGTCAAGTGTACCATGTACCACGACTAGTGTGAACACGCAAGGACACTGTAAGCTTGGTACACTTCCCCTTTGACCCACTTCCAGAATGCATTGCGTGGAAACATTTCCCCAAAACGTCTATTAAGATCTGCTCCTCTCATGTCCTAGTAACGCTAAAACAAAGGCTATTGCTAAGACATGCCCTTACGTGAGGCTTGTCGTTGACAACGGCCAAACGTTAACCAAGATATTCAGTAGGTCTGTCAATAAATGTTTCAATTTTGTACTTCCTTGTTTCCTTACGATTTTAATGAACAACTGTTCAAACTCTAAAGCATTTCTTTCAGGTTTTGCAATTTTCCTCATAACCAAGGAACATATTCGGAATGTAAATTTTGAGGAAAGTCTGTAATGACGTTAACTGAAATGAGATTTACTGTAATGAGGGATGACAAGTTTCAAAGTTGACATTTTGAATGATTACTGCAGTGATAAGTTAACGACTTCAATGCGACGAGTTGTTTTTTCATTGTTATTTTGTGAATTAGTCACTAATCCTACTTGATATTGGTATTGTGGTACTTCGAGGAGAAAGGCACGGTTTCTATCGGAAGCAAGCATTACTTTAAAGGGGCGATATAATATTGATCCTCCTTGCCAACACATCCCTTGTTACAACCTGCTTAGGTGGACTTTCTAGTTGAAATGATCCATTAAAGTGGTTGACGACAAGACGGAGGAATACAAAATACGAAAACAGCTGAATGGCTCAGCAATGGTGCTGGTCTACAGATCTATGGACTTGATTGTTGTATGCGTGATGGGGGGGGGGTAGGGGAACAGCTTACTGCTATGAAATGAACAAATTTGTGTCATAGTAAATTCTTTTACAATCTAGGGGGATTGAGATGCCAAATTTTTGCCATGTAGGGGATCTAGGATGGTTAAAGACGCCAATCTGCCAGGAGCCTTGCTATCGTGAGGACTGCTGTGCCCCTCCGCCGAGTTAGCAAATCCCTTCCCAAAAGTATATTGACGTCAGCACGCATCGAATAGGGGAGGGTTTCCAATAGAAATTTTTAGCACGTTACATGACGTATGAGCAATGCGTTCTTACATGAGGTTAGATGAAATTTCGTTAGGGATTGTGGATAAGCATACTCTATCTTTTTTATCACAAATCTTTCACAAAGTACCTACATTTTCACACCGTCACCTTCAATTCAATTCTTTTCTTTTTTTATCTTTTAATGCCATCTCAAGCGTCTTTGCTTTATTCATTATTCAATCTGTTATTTGAGCTCTCCTGCTTATAGGCGTGATTATGACAGAGATAAGTTTGTTACTTACGAAGAAGGGGAATTCCTCACGTCTTCCACTAGTTTAAGAATAATAAACACATCTGAATGAATTAATGTTTCGTTAAGGGATTACCAAGAATTGATATATTAGACTTATCTTCCTGACAGCCACATTTCTGTTGGAAATTGAAGTGGCTCAACATACTGCCTGAATGCATTTTTTCAAACATGAAAGTATCTAAAATGAAACATTTTCCGGAACGTGCATCGCGCAACCTGTAGCTAGCGACGCTCACTCACCTTATAATCAAAATAAAGCACTGATTGAGGCAAACACCATTTCCCGAAAATCAAATGCACATCTCGCTCTTCATGCTAGGGTCCAATTATTAAAACAACAGCAGATTTGCCTTTGGAATCCACCAAGTAACCTTGTATCTATGGGCTTTTTCAGCCATTAACATCGAATATCACAAATTTATATGAAATGATAAAAATTTCTTAACAGAGTAACTGCACCGGATTTATTGCGTTATTGTAAGAAATAACAGTTCTTTGACCACCGTTTAAGACGTGACCGCGGGCAACATCCGGCCCGCGAAGCAATCCAGTCAGGCCCGCGAAGATGTTGTGGTCTAAAACAAAAATATGAGGTAGGAAAGAACAAATGGGCAAACAAAGAAAATAGAGAAATATTTTGGTTCGCAAGAATCACTTTTGTCACTTAAAATGAAGTAAACAAAAGTAAAATGTGTTGAAAACGCCATTTTTTCTGCGCGCTTAACGCGCATCAGGTTTTTACATAATTCATTGAAGATCAGCTTCGGTGCAGTCACGGTGAATTTGACAAAACTTGGAAATTTGGGGTGTGAGAGTCGGGAATTCGACTGCCGCACTCTATCATTTTCAAATTTAGGTCTAGGCCAATTCGCAGATTCCTGGAAGAAAAAGTTTCGAACTTCATGTGAGTGAAATAAAAATTCCTACCACCGAAATGTTACGCTGTTTCCTTTTTTATATTGGGCCATTTTGTCTAACACGAACCTCACTGGTGAATACTATTGGTCAGGGCATAGCTGATGGAGTCCTACAATTTATCTGACAAGGTGAAACAACACTGCTTTCGGTTAATGACTTTCGGATGAGGAGAAATTTACGAATAGGCACATTGGATGATCAAAGGATTCGGGCTGTTGGGAGCACCAGTGTTAACCTGCATATCTTTTGAAATGATTGATCTTTACATTTCTTGTTCTAAATATCGTCCCAAACTATCATACTTTCGCGCGTTCGTATGTGTTCCATTTAAGTTAAATTTAGAAAGTTAAAGTGAGTCTACTAACTTATCACCAATCCCGCTGTGTAATCAAAACGACGAGCGGTTTGTCCGACAGAGGTTTGCAAGATCAGCGAGGGTTTGGGTAAAGGAAAAGTAATGTTGCCTCTTATTTACCTTTCTTATTTGAAGTGTATTTCTAAGTAATAAAATCTCGAATTGAACGAATGTTTAGATACATCAGTTCGGGAGATAACCGCTTTCGGGTTAAAATGACAATTCACTCGATCGGGGTAAAATTTGCCTGGCTCAAAACATGAATATTTACAAGCACTAAGTGTCTACCTCTTAGCAGCCGTCGATCTCTTTCAATCCTTGGCGCGTGTAATCAAGCAAGAGAAAACAGTTCACGCCCATAAAGCGATAACACAAGGAACCTTCCACAGCGTGTTGTTAACACAAGTGATGGCATGATACACTTTCAAACCCTCGTGTGGTAAACAGGTAAACGGTACACACAACTTGCGGTTGTGTCGAGTCTATATAAATTAAGCTTAGGACAAAGGGCTTAACAAAATTGCTAATTTTCTCAAAACCTGCACGGTTAGCTACCAAACATAACTCTGCTTTTTGTTCTCTTAGCTATAAAGTTTCTAAATATGCAAGTATCTGTTTTTCCTGGAAAGGCTACGAAAATTTCCAGGTTGTTCTAAACGTTCATCTTCGTTGAATTTGTGCGGTAGGATCGTAGTGTATTGTGGGAGAAATTTGAAATGGCGCACCCATGACATGGTTTTCCCCCATAGGATGAAAATTCATTTTCACCCGAAAACGGATATCTCCCGAACTGTACATCTTACAGGACTCGGTGAAAGCCAATAATCTGGAAGGTATTTTTAACAACTGTATTCTTTGCACGCTAAACGTACCAACTGATGGTGACGCTCCGGTCAGCAAGTGTCATGATAACATTTCTCGTCCTCACCCAAAGACATTCAGACGTATCATTTTCAAGATACGTTTATTATCAACTCTGCATGGGACAGTGTTTTCGCTATTGCCAAAAATAATGGTCATATTGTGATACGTGTGATCATCTGCTCAGTGCGCTCCAATGGAATTTAGAGATATATAATTATAGGTGTCAGCCACATAATGTTTCGTTAATGTATGAGAGTTTCTGGGGCTTCGCCCTCTTTATTCCACAGGAGTGTTGCCCTGGACCCTACTAGAGGCACTCCAAAGGGTCCCTAAACAACGCTGTTAAGTGGGAGCTTCGCATTCCCGTGGCGTCGTGTAGATATTTCAAAATGGGACTCTTCTCTCAGACAAACTTACTGGCCTGTTTTGTCAGTTTGTGGCCCGCGAGATTTTCCCTTATTAAACTGGTTTCTGCCCCCAAGAAAAAGGAGAAAAATCACAAGCGACATTGTTCTCTCTTGAAATACAGGAAGACCCAAGATAATAAATTCCGACAAGATGTTTCAAGCCTTCGCCTCCACAAATAATGCCCGAGAGTAGTTTATCATGATAATTCAATTTCCCGGTTTATTCTGCATGATATATGCAAAAGAAGTCAATCGTATTCGCAGTAGCGTAATGAAAGAAAATGGGGTTGCGTTTTCCCACTGGTGCAAAATTAAAGGGATTCCTTACTGTGACTGACTTGTATGTATTTTATGTTTGGCTCCGTTTGTTTAAAGTTGACATGAGAAATGAATGTCACCTGGTGTCGATAAAGCGATCTACGCCACTGCATAAGAGTTAATATGGATGTGAAAAATCAAGTTCAAAAGTATTAACTCAGATCTAAGTTATAAGAAAGAGTACACGTTTTTGAATAGATTTCTAATGAGTTCTGCAATTGAAGAGGTTCCATTTTTTATGCCTCTCCGTCAAACTGCCTGAGCTGTAACCATGAGGGATGGTAGATCAATTTTGCCCACAAACCATGTGCTACTTTAAAAAACAATTCTACAGATATATCTAAAGATAATGAACATTGTTGGGAGGTACAGAAAACGGCCTACTTACTGTAATGACATTTGTTCCTAGCTTTTCATGACCTTCACGTCGTCGTTACTGTCAGTTTCTTTGCTATTGGTTGCTTAAAATACTGATGCTTAAAGACAGACAGTCATTACCCGAAAGTACATTTTTGGTGTGGGGGTATCAAAATTCTCAGTTGGTTTCTGCTGTTTGATTAACATCCAAGCTTGAACGTTCAAATGATGCAGGGTAACTCACATTCCACACAATGCAGAGAAAGTGATTGGATTACTCATTATAGCCTTGTATGTTCACCAGGACATGGCCTTAAAACCAATAAAGAAAGGTTTTTCTGCACAACTAGGAGCAACTTTCCCAAAAACATTTTCAAAACATTCACTTGCAAAAAACCCAAAACATGCTTTTTTTCAATTTGTTGCACAGTGTAGACCAGATATGCGAGAATTTCGAAACATTTTGAAAATGTTTTGAAAATGTTGTCAAAGAAATGTCACGTCAATTCTTTGAAAAATATTTTCAAAATGTTTTCAAATTGGGAAATACCCTGTCTACACTGTGCAACAAACCAAAAACAAGCATGTTTTGGGTTTGTTGCAAGTGAATGTTTTGAATATGCTTTTTTGGGAAAGTTGCTCGTGTAAACAGACCTTTATACAGTTGTCAGGTCATGGGAGGAGCCACAAGTTGTTCAGTTGGAAGAAATTGGAGCTGTCTGGAATGCCAACAACTGCCCTTTAAGTTTTTCAATGAACTCTCAGCCTTTGCAAATAATCACATTCAGCGACTACCAGGGGCGCCTTCACCGGAAGGGGTATGGGGGAGTGCCCTCTCGATTATGAGAATATTTCGATGGTCTTTCAAATGAATCAAAAGCGATTAAGCTATATGTTTCTGTTTGGGGTAGGGAGAAATGTGTTTTCGAATGAGTGATGGATCTACTTTATTAATTTTCCATCACACATCGTTCGCGAACTACCGAAATGTTCCCGCACTCTTTAATTTTTAATTTTTTCTTTTTATTTAATATCGTCCCAAAGGTATTTGTTCAAAGGTGAGGGAACAGGTTTTAGAACAATATATTCCATACTTGATGACCATTATTAGGACGACTTTGCACGGAATTATTCTGACGAGAACTACCTTCCGAAAACTTAAAGAACAACCCTAAAGATTTCATAAAGATGCTTTTTTGAAAAGCAAAATATAAATGAAATAAAATGAGGCAATTTTATATTATGGACAACATTTTTAGCGTCATGTAAATGATTTAAAGTATATTACTCATTACAAAATCCTACCGGGATATCATTGGGTGCTTTTGCAGAGAGTATGCAAACGTGCTTTTTTCTGTCTCTTTTGTTATACCGTTAGTCGAATATTCGGCATTCCCCATTGGAAGCAGTGGCGTCGCCAAGGGGGGGGGGAAATGAGATTTTGGGTATGAAAAAAATTATGCACAAACACACCATTTACGCATATGTTGATATGAAAAAGAGCACCCACTATCACTTAAGCACTCAAAAATACGACTAAAATTACACAAAATGTTTTCAAAACTGCAATTTTGCGGCGCGCTTCGCGCGCATCTGTTTGTTGAACTGTATAGAGGAGAGCCTTATTGGGAGATATAAACCACAGCTATTGTCTCAACCCTTTACCTTCAAAAGCTATGAGACTACTGGGGCCTTGAGTCCTCTCCCTTTAATGCAATTGCCACATCGATTATCTTTTAGCCAAATCTTATGTTGGAAAACTAAAAAAAAATTGCGACTTTCGTTGCCTTTTTCAACGCGTATCCAATACAGCTCAATGCAAACATTCAGAACATGATTTACTGTCCCCATTCACCACCCCCTCCATCATTAAATCGTTAGTGCGAGGAAGGCTAACACAATGGTCAAATTGTGATTTATATTTTTGTTGCCTGCGAGTTGCGTACACAGGGGAGGCCATAGGGTCATCCCCCTCCCCCTCACTGTTGCCAAATTTTTGTTCCTAAAAATACGTTAATTTTTAACACAAATTTTATTTCAAAAGATAGCAAATGTGGCACCAGATTGCATGTAAGGACACCTAATTTTTCAAAAATTTTCAGAGGGGAGTGGACACCCCCTCCCCTTAGACCCCTGCCCCATTCCGGCGATCACACGACATACTGCATTTTGGTGTGCCCCTCCAGTGGACCACTTGCCCTCCCCCCAGTGCCTCCCACTTCGAAAAGTCTGGCGACGCCACTGATTGGAAGCTTTTCATTTAGAGTGTTTTTCAAAACCACTATTTTTGAAGTTATTGGTGTGCTCTCTTGTGTCATTTAGATGTCAATTAGAACGATCATACTAATTTCCCCATTTTGTAATTACCCCATAGCTTGCAGTAAGCCCCATGACTGTCTCATGGCACCAACAATGAAGGGGTGCCATTCAACAATCACTTAATTTAATGTTTATTTCTTCACATATAATCAGTCCAAAGGTTCGCAAAATATAGCACCATTTTGAATCCAAGCCAACTTTCATAAACAAAATTTTCTCGAGGGGAGGATTTTCAACCCGTCACCTACCCCTGTACATCCAACATATATCAGAGCAATGTAATTTTTATACCACATAATCAGTTCAAAACTTTGCCAAATATAGCACCATTTGGTCTGAAAAAATCTCAGTGGATATGACGTCATCCCAATATTGCGTCACTGCCCAAAGGTAATCAGATAGGCATACCTGCAAATTTAAGAATAAAGACTTCCTTTCAGATAACCTACTTTGTGGTACACGATTACAGAATCCTTCCTTGTGGATGCGGAAGTCAGTAGAGGTTTAAAACTCTCATCGGACAACTCAATCTGTTTTGAAGTCCTTTCGGTGTCACGCTGGGATCTTGACGAATGCAAAACTCGGCTTTACGAACAAAACTCACGAACGTAGCTTCTCGAACAAAAAATATTTCTCGGATGAAGTTTTTAATATTCACGTTTAATTGGACAATTAAAAATGTCTTTCAAAGAATCATAGGCGTACGAACCAGCGAATCAAGGGGGTTGAAGCCAAAATCATTTTCTCGGTCGGAGTATTGGAAAAACGGGCAATTTTTTTTTCATTTTTCAGAGTTTTTACTCGGGCAAAGAAGGCACAACCCTCACCCCAACGAAAGTATCCCATACACCTATGAAAATAAGCTCAAAATAGTAAGAAAGCTTTAAAAGAGGGGTAGGCCATTATATGACATAATTTACTCGCACCATTATTTCGGATAAGACAATATCACACAAAACGTATAGTTTCATCTAACGAGGGGATCTGACCGAACGAAAAAGATTTGACGAAGATATTTCGTTGCTTGGTATGCAGTTTATGTGTAATATGCATATGACGCACTATTTATCTTTTTACTTTACTGCCTGCTATACCCATTCTAACTTTCATGAACATCCTACCCTTTTTTCTTTATTTTAGAAGAAATTTGACAAAATAAGTTCACCGCTTATTCTCATATTCTTCACTTCTTCCATCACTTGTAAATTTTGAATGATTTAATTTTATCCAGGAGGTATTTGCACTTATTCGTTATGCCATGTACAAAGCTTTTCAGATTTGTAATCTTTGAAAATTTACGTTTTGAGATGGTGTTTAATTTTCTCTCTCACTAAATAATAGAAATTTGTTAAAGCTTGCTTGTATATCAAGTATTCTATCGCAATTAGACTGCGGCTATGTTCTGAAATACAGTGACTGTAGAAAACAATGCCACACGATGAAAATTTGTTTACTCTCAATGGGCTTTACATATCAAAGATAACTGAGCAATTTTCTTTTGTATTAATACTCCAATGAAGAAAATAAATCGCAGCGCTTTTAATCTAGTATTCTTTATCAATCTCTAAATGTTCTCTTTTATTTATCTGACAACAGCCTCCATATTTCTAGCTCAAAAGGAAAAACGAAAGCTCAGCCTTGGTCTTACAATGTGGGCCACGAATGCTGGCTATGCTGCCGTTGTAATCATCGCTGACTTTTGTGCATATACTTTTCTGTCCATCGTGAGAACACATGCTGAACTGAGAGTGCAGCAACAAGGTAAGAGTGCAGTGAAATAGGATACTGTGATCATACCGTGATAAACTACGTCTTATGAAATTCATACGTATATGTGGGTAAAGCTTGCCACTTATTGAGGTAGGCTCTGCACTTTGATGATGAATATTATTCCCATTAAGACCTTGAGTACGTGTATTATGTTTTATGGGAGAGTTTAATTCACAAGATACAGCATGGTAGCCCACACATGCTGCCCGTACAGTGTCGCTTGTTATCAGGTAGATTATAGCCTAATCAACGAGAGGTCATTCCATCGAAAAGGCCTATACGATTAGGAAAGGCTTCATGTACGTGATGAGGCCAAAAGGAAGTTTACCAGAAAGATACACAAGTCTCTCTCCGTACGAGCTTCAAGCAGTCATTGGAGGACCACGCATTCTACAAAGTACGTCCCAAATAGAAAAACGTATACTCGGACATGGGTGGGGATAACCCCTCTACGAGGGTGCAAAGTCTTATTAAGTGTGTACTTACTCATAAGCAGGCTGCGGGAGTTCCCTCCAATACCTTGGTTAGATCCCCTGATGAAAGCCCAGCCCCCTACCCCTCAACCCTTTTGTTGAAAGAAGAACGTTCTATTCAACTCGGCTTCGCCTCTTTGAATAGAACGCTCAATCTTTCACCTCATGAAATTATTCATACTATCACTCTCATAAACATTCATTATTTTCATACTATTCAAAGCGATGCAATTCCATTCAATGTAATCTAATTCAATTCAATTTATTTCTTCCAACATCAAAACTTTATCACACTCATTCTTTGGCACATAGATGTATTCATACATATGAAAGATAATTAATAAAACAGAAAGAAACTGATACTTTTGATATGTAATGAAGGTACGGGGTGGAAGGGACATTTGAGCACCACTTTTTGAGCCTGGCATAGTAACTAGAAAAATCATACACACGGCAACAAATAAAAAATACGAATGACAGAAGAGGGGGTAAGCAAAACGACGGAACAAACATAACAGTCACCGGAATAATGTTTCCATGAAGTTTGTCATACGTGCCATAATTCAAATCATTTTGCTACGAATTTCAATCAATGAGACGACAGAATGCTCACACCTTAGACAGTTAGAGGGTTTCTGTTTTCTTCTCACTGTTTCCGCCGACCAAAGAAACAAGGATGTCCAAACTAGAGATCTTGATTTATGTTATGGTGAAGGAGGGACAAATCCCCCTATTTCTCCGTTTTAGAGCGTTACTGACTGTGCTTACAAGAAATATCGAATGTTTTCAAATTACGTAGATGGAATTGCGTGAGCGTTACGTACCTACGTCACAAAATACGTTAACTTTTTTTTCGTCTTCGAAGAGGTAACCAGACCAATTGTTACTTTGATGAAGGCAGGAAGTTAAGACGATATGTTTAGAGTGGTGGGAGGGGTACGGGCGTATGTCGAAAACAAATTTTCGATAGATTAATATTTGTTTGGTTGCCTTAATAATCGCTAATCATCGGGTTTGTTTTCTAGCGTACACGAATGTAGGCATTAGGAGTCGTTTTCCATTACAATAGCTTCAGGGTATGTGGGTTAGCAGCTCTCTCAATTTTCTTAACGAAATCCTGGAACCCAAACGTGGGTGTGCGATAACGGTACCTCACTCATATTTTCAAATTCTTTGAAATTTCGAAATCTTTTCTAAAGCTCAGAGACCAGTCATGCCCTTTTATCGCGCGTTGTTTTTCCATTTAATGGCATTTGCGCATGCCGAAAATGATTGCGCACTCGGGCCTTTTGTTAAGGGTTCAAACAAGATTTGTAATAAGGATGGGGGAGGGAGGAAGAGCTCTGCTGTTTCGTCTACGTGCAAAAGAAATAATGTGAAAATACAAATTTGACAAAGGTACCATTAATTTATGACGTAGGGTTCTTTCAAAAAGCTGGTTGTTGTATTCGTCAAGTCATTTGAGTAACAGTACCGGTACTTCTGTGACCGAAATCGCCGCGCCAGCCCACTGATTGTTAGTGTGCATATAAGTGCGTGTTTTAATTACAGAACCCTCACGGAGACAATGCTATTCATTCAACATTTAAAAGCATGGTACATTACCTGATGCAATTTTAATTGAATAAATTATGCAAAATTTGCTTCAGTCGCAGCTATACACAGGATATGATGGGGCGGCAACCTTTTGAAAAATGTGTCGGCGAACCCCCTTCCCAAATGTATTGAAAACAGAGGAGGTTGTCCTAATAGGACTGATTCCTTTTAATGCTTATTGTATTAAAATACCGTTATAAAGAGGGGCCAAGTTATTGAAATACACCCCTTTCACCTACCAAATGTACGAATTGATAAATTTTTGTTTTCATTAGTATCTGCCCTAAAGGGGGGACGCCAGTCGATTCCATTTAGCTGACATTCCAAGCGCCCTGGATCGACAATCACACTGTTTACACAAAATTATCACTACAGCTATGCGCCACCGAGAGTTGGAAAGGGGTAGCCAATCAGCATTTGGAAGGAGTCCTTCCCATCAACCCTTCAATCCCTTTTTATGACAGCATTTTATAGACGCCTCTGTTTTGATCCAATTCTTTCGTTTCCGATTAATATTGCAATGAGGTCCTTTAAATGTCACATGCTAGCACAAAACTTATTCCCCATACAGTAACTCATTTCAAATAAAAAAGAGTTGCTGAAGCTTGTGCTCAGATCAGTTTAAATTGTTCAAGACTATATTCTGTTGTTTACACCAGCTTACTTTGAGTATTTGAATGCTAGAGTAATCTGACCATGTTAGTGCATTGGGCTACACAGGATCAGAGTTCACTCATCTGCAAATTGTCATTATCAACCAAACAGAGTGAGTCTATTGTTTGGATTTATGTCAAGGTGCAGTCACCAAAAGGGAAGAGATATATCTGGGAGTTGCTAAATATGTTTTGAGAGTTGCAACAGTCCCTTTAATTTACCAAACATTCACGACTGAGTTGCACGTAAATCCTCCATTAGCTCAATTTTACGGACAATATTTGAACTGTATGTCTAGAGTTCAAAGTGGTGCTCAAATGATGAATTCCCACGCGACTTCAGCGGCATACATGTATTCACACAATAACTAATGATACTGATGCACCATCTGACAATTGCCTGGGGCTATTACTTGATATTTTTACATTAATTTGGATTTTGAAATGTTGATGTAACAACAAAAGTTGGATCAAGAGTGACTTGTATCAAATTATCTGCAACTTGCGTCAGTTTGAAAATCAATAGAAAATGGGTTAGGATAGCCCGCAGGGCATGAGTGATAAAACGAACATGAATATTTCGCGTTGTTTGATTTGAACAGACGGTCGAGATCTAATGAGTGTACTTTTGGTCGAGCGGTCAATGTTCTTGAGGTAAAAATGGAACGATGTGAAACGGAATGAAAATAGGATGAATAAAAAGCCTGCTGCTGATATATGGGTTCTGAAGAGGGCATCAAAACTTTGAGCTGATAAATATTTGCTTGAAATACAATTGTTCTGGTCATGCAGGGTACCAAGTTTTAGGGGCCGTCAGGATGGGGGCGGGGATGAGGCCTAGTAATCATGGTGGTGGTTCGACTTGATGGAAAAATAAGAGTGCTTTGCCTTGTCGGCTAATCGTCCATTAAGACGTAGTGCGAGTCCCACGCAAGTCTGTTAAGACAAATGATATACGCGGCCCCTCGTTTGATCCTTGGTGAGATTTGCGGGAGGCAAGGTCTCTTTGAGGATTCATGAAGCGGGGGGAAGGAGTTGGGCTCTGAAACAGTTCAACATTCAAAATGACGGCCCCACCTTATTTCGATATATTTGCTTTTCATTAGATATTAGATTCTTTTACACCAGAATTAGGAAAAGTCCAGACCCTCAAAATAATGAAAAGTAATTACTATTTTAGACTCAACTTTGGGGCTGTGAATGCTCTTGAAATATGATACGTTACTCCTTTTAATTCAGCACACGCAAAGTAACAAAGTTAGGAAACAAAATTCATATTAAGAGGAATATCCAACTGGAGTCAAATTCACGACGTTTTGTAATCTATTTCTATACATATTATAAATCCTGTTACTTATTCAAATTGCTACAACCTTTGAAGAGAATGCCCCAGCATGCCTCAAATCGGATACTGTTAAAAACTTAAAGGGGATATGGCATCCCAAAAGAGAGAGAGTTGCTTCTAACTCTCTGACCAAACATATCCAGGAATATCCCCAGAGTTCCAAATACAGTTGGTAACTGCACTTTGATTGACATTCGTTCCAACAACACAACTTACTCTTGTTGGTCAACATTGAATTGTGTAGTCAGCTGTGTTCCCAATAATTTAGCCTCACACACTGTGTTTGACTCTATATTGCCTCGAGTAATTTAAACTCAGTGCAGGCTATTGTGGCTCTGGCTAAGAGGTGTAATAAGACAGGAGGTTCGGTTTGAATTGGAGGGGGAGCTTGAAGTTAACTGGTAGGGGAGAATTGTTCCTGTCTGGGGTGAGATTAGAGTGCCTTTAAAATGATCACAAAATGCGCTAATGATTATGTATTTTATTTTCTGTCACGTATTTTCTGGAATTAATTAAGGAAAATGTCGGGGGCTTCAAGCGCTTTCATCTTCAGTTTAATTTTGCTCCTTCACCTCGCCCTTCAAACGTGTTCGCTTTAGTTGCTGTAAAGGTCCCACAGTTATTGTTCTTCCGATAGGGGTGATTCCGGGGAACACGAAATTGCATTGGTGCAAAGGAGTTCTATCTCCTAGTTGTACAGTTTAGAAGATTCTTAGGTCAGACTCACGACCGTGGCAGACAAATTTTGTCAGAAAATTGAAAGTATTTTAATGCTGAGCAGAGGGGTGGCGACATGTAGGGAACAGGGGCATCGCTCCCCGTCAGGAAAGGCTTCTACCCATTCCGGGAAATTTTCCAGTGTCGTGAAGGAAGCTTCGTGGGTGCGATAAAGCGCGTAATTCCAGAGGGCAATCAGTCACCCCTACAAACTTCTTGGTTCTGCTCTTAAAGAGGGCAAATTCTTGAATACCCCCGCCCACAACATTTCCCTCCTTTTCTTAATTAAACCCACGGATTTTTTATTATTCTGCGACAGAAATCCCCAAATTTTATGCGCGCCTCGCTTGCCAAAAGTTTCGCATTGGCCATACTTTTGGCGATCCGTCTCCTTTGTTGGTGCTACGGGTTGCTTCCCCCTGTCGGGGAGCTTTTTCCTTCTGTTGGGCTTAGGGAATGTTCCCACATTTTTATAATTAAATGCACTATTTGTTCAAAGGGGGCTTAAATTACTTTCATTGCTTGTCAGGTACTGGCTCTATTCATCTAGTTGTGGACGGAGATGGTTTACTTGCCCAGATTTACCGTCTGGTTACTCACACCATGGACCCTTCTCATCGAGTAAACATGACAATAGACACAACAAAATGTTTACCGGATCCATCACCTCCTGACGAATTTACAACTAAAAAAATTGGTAAATTTTCATTGTTTTGCAATTTTCATATCTGACATTTGTAGAATTTTATATGGTGTTCTAATTTCATACTTGATATTTGAGCTTTTTTTCTTTGCCAAGTATGAAGAGTATAATGATCTGTGTGTTACATCAGCCTTTCCGAGGCCATGTTGACCATTACAGATCATGCGCCGAATTGATGCGCTAACGGTACAAGTGTTATACAATGAACGCTTTGCAGCCATAATGTTCAATACACATAGATACGCGTGACGCAATGAAGTCCTCAGACCTCGTGCACATGACGTAAGAACGTCAAAACGAGCGGCTTAAAGGACACCCATGTGCACACATTTGTAGACACTATAGAGGTTCTTCACGTGACGTCACAATGGACCCGGTTTTACTTATTCCGCCATGTTGGACGTCAAATTTCGTGCACGCGCAAGAACTACACTGTGTACACATAGTATCAGTCACAGTGTAGAATGTTTTGCTCTTTCTTTTTCAAAGACATTTTCTTCATTAAACTGTGAGGAGACGATTGTACGTTCGTGTAAATGTAAGCCTCCTTGTAGTGTTAAGCTTAAATGCATATTACAATCACCGTATAAAAATATAATCTCGTTATATATTTAATAGCTCACTGGATATGAAGTGAGCACTGGGCAAACTAGTGTATAAACTCCCGAGTTCAATATTTCGTCTGAAGAATTCTAGTAACCAATCGTGCTCTACGTTGTATATCTATTGGAAATCGATAATAAAACTGTAGGGCTTGCAATTTTTCTTGACTATTATGTAACAAACGTTCATCATCATTAGGGAAACGTTCTTTAAAAACTTTGGAACAATATATTTGTATACAGAGTACACGTTGCGCGCAATGAGTTTGACGTCCAGTATGACGGACTCTGCTGTTGTCACATGTATTTGTGACGTCAGTGAAGAACCTCTATACTTATACTGGGTGCGTTTTAGTCGACTGTTAGTAGGCGTGGCCTAGTTGTAACAGAACTAACAACCAGTTGAAGCTGTTAGTTCTGTTAGATGATTACCATGGCGAATGCGTCGTTCCCGTGACGTCACAGTAGACCTGTCAATCAAAAAGTAACACTAACAGTTGACAAAAACGCACCCACTGTTACGTAAAGTGACTCCTTACGGAGACGCAAATATTGGGACGGAAGTGTGGATTTGACATACGCGCTTTCCTATTCGGTGATGTGCGTATAAATAATTGGCACACAATACAGAAAATAACATTGTAAGAATAGCGTGACTTGCGTGAGCGTTGCATAGGCGCAGATTCCGCAGAAAACAATTCTCTGTGCTTTTTATACGGAATACCTGACGCACACTTCTGTGTGTTCGGCAAACCCAGTCATTGTGCGTTCATTTTAAAGTGTACGTATGTGGAATGACGCGATGAAGAAATAATTGTGGCCGATTTCACTAACGTTTAGCGATCGTCGCTAACGCCGATATCCATCGCTAAACCTTAAATTCATCGCAATTTAGCGATCAACTTTTGCAATCGATTTCACTAAACTTTAGCGACCGATTTTTCATTGCTTAGTTGTGTCGTTTGCGATGAGTTTTAGCGATGACTGTTTAGCAGACGCAAAAGGTAAATCTATCGCTAAATATTGTCACGCGCAATGACTCATCGCGTCATTTAGTCTATTTCATCACTCTGTGCGTTGCAAGCTCTCCATGACACATCGCTTTCGTATGAAAGTTGAGAGAAGAAAGTTGCGACCACAGCACCACGGCTGCTCACCTGTTTTACCTCAGTAATGCTCAAGCATTGCAAAGAGAACGTACCTTCCGGATGAGCCTTTAGACTCCTACTCTGACAAGAGAATGCACAAATATTATAGGCTCACACATAGGCTTCGGAAGCTTTTCGAAACTTGGGGGCTGAACATTGTTTCTGATAGACGTCTTGGGGAGGGATCTAAGGGGAGGGGTGTCCCCCTCCCCCTTTGATATTTAAGGGTCCTTAGATACAATTTGGTGCATCATTTTGGATAAATTTTAGGTAAATTACTGCAAGTGTTTGACATTTCTCACAGAAGAGACAAATAAGGGGTTTTCGTCCTTAGATTTAGGGGGCGGAAGCATAGTTCCGCCCCCACATCTTTGGCTGGAGGGCTAAAGTTCCTCCAGCCCCCCCCCCACCCACCCGCTTCCTACGCCCATGGGCTCACACGTAATGTTTGTAATAAGTGAGGGTGATAGACACCGTGGGACCCCTGCTACAAAACCAAACGACGAGGAGCAATACAATACACCCAAATGTGCAAATATTCGTAGCCCTCCGCTTTTTCGAAACCGGGGACTTTTACTTAGAGTCCTGTTCAAGGACTAGTGTAGGCCCCTAGTACATACAAACTGCAAATTTTTGGAAAACTTCCGGGCCGCCTTCACCGATATACACTAAAACAAAAATGAAATGAAGTTATTCGAACAAGCTTCAAACGTTTTTGCCTTATACAAATTTTCTCCTGACTACTTGGCCTTTTCGTACCATTTAACCATTACTTCAGTTCGGTGTACTTGCCATATTTGCTGTCGTCTGCTTGACAATGTTGACATTTGTCTGCCGCTCAACGTCAAAGGTTGCATGACTTTTAGCGTTCGTCGAGGAAGTTTTTATTTTTTTACATCGCTTATTTCGATGGGTTTAGTGAAACCAAAAATCCACTGCTATCGCAATTAGCGATGATTTCTATTTAGCGAGTGACTTAGCGATGATCGCTGAAATTGATGTTAGTGAAATCGACCCCTGATTCTAATTTAACTGGAATTTATGGAGTAGTGGTACTTCTTAAATTACTAATAATCCGAAATACTTTTGTAAGACATTCATTTGCCTGTTTGTTTCGAAAACGACTGAGCAGTGATCAGCACTTCCGCCCCGATATTTTGGCCTCCATGAGGAGTCACCGCGCCATTTTTAAATTTGGTATCAACGCTTATAATACCTTTGGTTGTATAAATGTTGCAGATGGTACTATAGGCCTATATCTTTGTAAAAAATCCTATACAGCTTTTCATGAAAGTCGTGCAAATTTTATTTCTGAAGTTGTTTTCGAAGTGGACGTGCGAGGCATTCATATGCAGAAACAGTAGATGGCGCTGTGTAGCCCGTAGATAGTGCTGTATATCCTGTAGATGCCGTTATATTGGCCGTCCTCACTATTTACTACTGTAGCAACTGAGTAAGTTCGATGATTCAGATACTTCTACATTGCATTTTATGTATACGAAACAAGTATCCTCTCCTGTATCGTCCATGCGAGTCACCTTTATAGTTTCCCGGCGGTACAAGTGAGGGCAGCCTTCAAAATTATCCAACCACTTTAAAAAGGTTTCGTCAACATCCCAGATTTCTCCATCTATGTGCTGAAAAAAAATGGCAAAATTTGTCGTGACTTCTTTTAATTTCAGCTGGTTGTTTTCCTGTGGAGATCGATTTTTTTATGCCAATCCCAGATTTAAGGGTTGCGTATGGGTTGAAGTTCTGAATGAATGGCGTGAACATGGGCTGCAATGATGGGGGTATAAAGACATTTCCCCCACCTCATAATTTGGTCTTTTTTTCCTTTCTCCTTCCTCTGTTCCTCCTCCTTATATTTAATCAGCGATCCTAATATTTGTTCTTATTTGGTGAGTGTCACCTTCAATATGTTGGTTAAGAGCGGAAAGTAACTTGAATATCTTGGCAAATCGCATGTTGATATTTGGATGAATATTACACAACTTTCCAATTACTCCATGGTCGTGGAAAACGATTTACTTATTGTTCATTTATTCTCCCCATTCAACACCCTCCATTCTCTACAATGCAGGGGCGTAGCAAGGATGAAATTTTTAGGTGGCCTTAGTATCAAATTGGGGGTTACTGCATTGATCGCCGGCTTAATTCGTACAGATTTATAAGGACATAAAAACTTTTGGGAGGCCTAACAAATATCTGGGGCCCGGAGCCTTCAGCCACCCCCCCCCCCTCGTAGCTACGCACCTGATATAATGACCAGCATTAAGTCTCAGTTTTCCCCAAATAAACTACTAAATGTCATACACGCTATGCCCCGTGACGAAGTTAAAGAATTCCTGGACTACAGTGGTACTTTCTAATGACCAGTTGCTTACACTATGGATGTATCATTATTTCAATTTGCTTTATGTATGCTTTATTGTACCATTATCAGGAACTTTTTCAGAAACTATTGTTAAAAAAATTGTTTTCGAATCCCTGCCATCTCGGATGTGTTATCATCCTTGTTAATCACTGAAATCAACCAGCTGTGTCATCATTGACTGCCAAGCGCACACGTAAGAATGTTTGCGGCAACACCGTATAAACCAGAACGGCGAAAAAAACTGCTTGGCACTGCGTAGTATTAATAACACGACTATATGTTGCTAGCATCCCATATGCAGATATGAGCTCCGATCATGTCTGTTTCCATGCACGCAAAAATCCCATACGCATAACTATTCATATGCGTTTATGTACACAAATACATACTGTATACTATACATATATATATACTATATATGCATATAAGGTAGCACACCACCAATTATTCCTTCATTGACCTACACACTAATTTGGGTCCATTTCGTGGCTCCTGGACCCTTGTAGAAGTTTTCAACGGGCACAACCTACCCCTCAAAAGAAAGCTGAGGAGTAGGCCTTTCACAACG
>WURT03578636.1:0-20765 GCA_009936505.3 Holothuria glaberrima
ATTTTTTAACAATTCAAACAATATTTGGAAGAAATACTTATGTGATGGATCTTTATTTATCTTTATTATTCGGATGGGCTGCTTAAATGTTATTCCAACACTTCGGACAAGGCTTTGTTATGTATTTTCCTTTTCTTAAACAGGTAGAACCCTTTTAATGTGTGGTTAAGATATTAAAGCTTGAAAAAGAGGGATCTTGTTTACACTGATGGTAGTCATGGAAACTTAATCAGATAAAAACAAAGAGTATTGATGGTGCAAACTCCCACTGACAAGGCTGGCTAGGTGTTGTGTATGGCATATTTGTATTTATGCATGAGATGTATGGCTCATGACATGGCTTGGTCCAGTGGTTTATTATGCTATGATGAGCTTATCATACACAAAACACAATATACAATGGACTGGGACATTACCATGAAATGTGATGGTAGTATTTGAAAATTGACTGCGATTGTTTGCTTATAATTAGTTAATTTTCCACCAGAATAAAAAAACGTGAAAATATAAATTTGGAATTGTAGTGCCCATATTTCTGCTCCATATTGGATTCATGTGACTACTCTATTGTATCTGCTTAATTTTGATAAAAACACATAATATAAACAAAAATAGTCAGAGAACTTGATTTTTTTTTGCATTGTCAACACTAAGGATTAGACCTTTGTCAAGGGGTGGCAAGAGAAACATGAAAGAGGGTGGGGAAGGGGGGAGAAAAGGAGGGTGGGGATGGTAGGAAGTATGGAGCTTGATAAAACGACCTATTTGGCATTTCTGCTCCTTTCTACCTATGCAAGATCCAAACAAATCTTAGAATCATCCTTCACTCACAAATGGCATGAATTGGCTTTCAGCCCCTTGTTAATAAGTATCAGTAAGAGATCTATACAAAGTTCTTCACATGGGAGTTGGAGTGCAGGTCTATGAAATATGTTGTACATTCAGACATTGGCACAATGCACTGTAACTGGAGGAACGTGCCATTCATGAACAGATCTTATGAATTAACATAAAGTGTATGTACTTAAAGGAAAAAGAAATACTGCTTTCTAAGTAGGTACATATGATAAAGCAACAAATTATAAACAAGCAGCAGCAAATAGCTTTATTGTAGCTTGTTCTGTCCTAGAGATATGGCTATTTATTGCAATGACAAGGTGCCATCATAACTGACTCGGAGCAAGTGTATAATGTCCTATCAGAGCCACATTAGGTCAAATCTGTAGTGTATATCTTTGTTTTCTTTGGATCATTTTTTCATTTTAGGAAATGAAATAAAAAAATTTGTGCATCCTTTCTAAATATTTACAGCCTGAAGAATAAATAGTTTAGATAAAAACTTGACAGTATCTATGGTATCAAAAAAATTATTGAGACAAATTATAAAGAACTACATAGCAAATGCATAATTTGTTGTGACTCTATGACATCATAACAGACTTGCTACAAGTCATCATTTTTTTGCAAATGGTGGCACCCTGTCATTGCAATAAATGGCTATATCTTTAGAACGTAACAAGCTATAATAAAGCTGTTTGCTGATACTTGTTTGTAATTTGTTGCTTTATCATATGTACTTACAGTACTTAGAAAGCAGTATTTCTTTGGCCTTTAAAACAGTCCAAAGTGCTTCCCAAAGAAATTGTGACCTTCAAATGCACTGTTGTGGAAATTTTGTGTCTGTACCTTTGCTCTGAAAATTTGAACATCTTCCAGTACAGCAAGTGTACATTTTCTGTACTGTAGCCTGTGTTACTTGCTGGTTGTATGAATGATCTCATTGGTCTGTGCTGATGGTATATACTGTACATAGGAATACCTGTTTGAAATAAAAGGTAGATCTGTGTTTGGAAGGGTACCAGTTGTGTGGAATAAGGATAAAGCACAAGTGTACAGTATATTTGCAGGGTACTATAGTCGAGAGTTACTGTTGCTGGTATCTATCAGTAAATGCCAGCCTGAAGCAAGGTTTGCTGCTGCTGACTTTTTCTCTTTACTGTATGTGCTTTGTATCAAACTCTAGTCAGAGCCGTAAGTTTGAACTTTGAAATTCACATAATACTTCAAACCTTATTAGGTTTCTTTTACACTGATAAGCTAGGAACTACTGGCCACCCTATATGGGGTTTGCACTCTGCATGCTGAACATGCACACTTCTTTATGACTTATCATGTATTAAAAATTGCTGAGAGATCAAGAAAAAGACACTGGTAGTGTGAAAGTGGCTTTATAGCGGGATACCCTCCTGTGAATTACTATACAAATAATGAATGCTTTCCATTGGTGTGATAGTATGAATAATTTTCTAAGTTGAAAGATTGAATGTTCTATTCCACGAGGCGAGTTGAACAGAACATTCAATCTCTCAAGGAATGAAATTATTCATACTATCACATGAATGGAAAACTGTTTTATATAACACCTTACTTCCTAAATACAACGTAGGCCAGATTTCGGTCAAAATTTGATTCAAGAAATGGGTAGGGTCAAACACTGTGTTATTCTAGACTAACCCACTATGGATAACACACAACAGTGCAGTAGTACGAAATAACCTGTGGCATGTGACCACCAATCCTCCAATCAGATGTAGAGGAATTAGTTGTTATACTGTAATTGTTCTAATGAGACTGTAACTGGTGATTTTACACTTCAGACTTTCATCTTGATGTACAAGGCTGTAGTTGGTGTGCTAATAATGGTTTATAAGAGGCAGAAATGATGCCTTAGTGTTCACAGGCATATGAGCCGGGGGTTCTGGGGTATTGCAGCTTTGCAGCCCCCTCCTGGAAGAACCTACTTCTCTGATAGATTTTTTTGGGGAGGGGAGAGGGCAAAAACAGCTCTTCCCCCAGGAAAAGTATCCTGTATGCCTGTGACAGTGTTAATGGAATTTATCTCAGTGGAAGCAACTGCCCTGTCACATGTAGGGTAATTTACAGATTTACTGTTGAACCATGACTTGAATGTGCATAGCCATGAACTCTGTGTTCTACATGTTATGTTGCATCTTTCAGGGCAAAAATATTCTAATTGATGAAATGGTCTGTTGTGTAATAATATTGGGAGATTTTCATTTCTTAGTGCATATGTCTGTTTTTTTCTTGCAGCTGGTAGCTACCAGTTAAACGGCGACATGGGGAAGTTTACCGGCTTAGGTTACCCCCCAACAACTGATTCGCCAGTTTTCCCAATGGCGAATGCATACAACATGTCTGGTGCTGAGTACACATATCTTCCAGATGGTCACTTCGTTGTTTGTAAGTATTTTGCATGGCCATTGTCATCTTTTTACACTTTCTCAGGGGGCTAGGTGTGGGGGAGGGGAGGGGAGAGAGGGAATTGTGCTAGAGTACAACAACCTGGAAGTATCCAAAATAATCTGTCAGGACTGCGTGTTTGGTCTAGCGTTAGAGCATCCGCCTCTCACGCAGGAGGCCCGGGTCAGATTCCCAGGTCGAGTCATACCAAAGACTTAAAAAATGGAACCTTCTGCCGTTGTGCGTGATGCTCCGCAGAAGCAATGGAGTAAGGGAAAACAAGCCAGCGAGCCACAACTGGAAAAAGGCAATTGGTTGGAAACTGGGCTGTTAAACCTCATCTAACTAACCAAAATAATTTGTCTTTATATTCTGAACGATACCATATTTTATATAAATATTGTTCTAGACTCTACGTTGTGGACTCAAACAGGAGCTGGAGTTGCATTGAAGACAATTGGACTGAGCCTTCAGCCAAGATGGTTGACATTGGGGCACAGTGCTAAAAATCCCCATTGGTAGCATGCACAGTATGGTAATTATGCAAATTATATGAAGTGAACTGCAGTCACTAAAGAACAACCACACTAGTAAGGTGAAGGGATCATTCTGTATTGAATGGAACCAGGTATTGTGTAGAGTTTTTCTGTACCTTCTAGTATATAAATCAAAAACTTGCAGGACATTGATGTGAAAGTCACATTGCAAAGAAGTACATATCACTTACATCTTTTTTGCATTATTTCCCGAGCAGAGTGTGGTATTTAGAGATTTTTGAAGGTTCCCCTTCCCTCCCGTGACCTGCGGGTGATAAGCGCTGCCAAGAGCGACTCCTTAGCTGGTAAAGGTGGACATTTATTTTGAAATAGACCTATGTCAATACTTGATCTTTGTTTTAAATGCGACTGGTGGTAAGCAAAGTTCTAGCTATGCCAGTCTTTACTGATATGGAGCAATAATATGATCTGTCATTGTCTGACTGTTACTCCCATGTTACTTTGCTTTTTGCTGACAGGCTTGTAATTGAAAAAAATCTTGATATGGAAATGCAAAAATGCTTGCATTAGAAATAATTTAAGTGCAGGTTTCCACCCAGAAAGTTATGCCAGAAGACCCATAAGGTTCAGAAGCCTCCACTAGGGGTGTTCACTTGTTTTCTGATCTGCTGTTACACTAGACAGTCTGCTTTCTACACTAAATGATCTGGGTATTAAATTGACCAATACTAAACTTGGTCTAGCTAGATCACTGGTATAAATTACTACGGGCCTGTTTACTAGAGTGTGATTCTGATATCAGTGATTATGGATATTGAAATTAAGTAATCCTTCACCAGTAGTTTTGCAAGTAATGATCGACGAGACCAGACTGTAAAATTTTTTATGTTTGTATTTCAGCTGATGAACAGCCTGAACCACCCAAAGGCGATGAACTTCGTAAACTTCTTCAGAGACAGCTTGAATACTACTTTTCACGGTGAGTGTGGTGTTTGAATTAGGTATAAAAAATTTTATAAAATGTGCAACCAGTGGTGTAACCAAAGGAGGGGGCACAGGAGGCTGGAGCCCCCCAGTCAAATATCTTGCCCCCCTCCTTGCTCCCCCAAATGAAATTCAGAGGTAAAAAAAATATTGGGCAAAAATTGTATGAATTCACTTTGCAGACATATACTTACCCCTTGATGCCTGCAATATGCATTATTCCCAAGCGGAGCGAGGCACCCGAAAATCATTTTAATACTGCACTCTCAACGTGACCGGAAGCCGGTCCGCTGACCCGTCTTCTATTCCCTTCGCGCTCAGCACATGAGTAAGGAGTTTAGAGGCCTCCAAAATTTCTGGAGTTTTCCTTAAGTAACGCTAGTTTTCTGATCGACAAAAATAAAGAATATTTAGCTGAAACTCCAAGGCCAGAGACACTGGGAAGTGTGATTTCCTGCAATCTGAGAGGGCATTTTTATCAAAAAATTTTCTCTGTAGCTACACACCAACTGATGGTGGCTCTTCGCTTTAGTGTCATTACTGCTTGCCCCTCCCCCCACTTCAATCTTTGCCCCCACTCAGCCCCCCTAGATGAAAAAGTCTGGATAGGCCACTGTGTGCAACAAAGTATAGGGCTGGATTTCTCAAACCCCCTTGTCCATTTTGAGATTGCAGGCTTGAAATATCTCTTCATGGTGTTACTTTAATATGCAGGGTTCACACTGGACCAAAAGTTTCCCGGTCTGCACATTTTAGGATCTGAGCTGACTATTTGAGGTTCAGACTGTTATGCAGGACAATAAGCCTGCAGTTTGACACGCAATAGTGTGGATATTTTCATTGCTGCAACAAGAAGCAATTTACTTCACAGACATCGGTGGAAAAAGTTGGGACCTGGGAGGCTCCTTCCTGGGAAATTTGGGTATATGGAGGGAAATGTAAACAACTAGAGGGAAATTTACCATTTTTGCACAGGAAAATGCCAAAGGAAGTGTGGAGAATTGGACCATCTTCCCTGGAAATGAACATTTTTCCTGCCTTGTACATGTATTTACCCTTCCCTTCATCTATTGTGCACTATTCCCCAAGTGAAGTGAGGCCTTTGGGGAGATTGTTCCAGCACCCTACCCTCAATGTTACTGGGCTTAGCTGGTGATCATGGGACACATCCAGTGTCCCTGGAATCAGTTAATAGGGGTTAAGCCGAAAGTTCCTGAAGTTGACAAACTAAGAAGAATCCACCATTAAATATAGTGCTTTTAAGTGTTCTGAGAAAACAGCTTTTTCTGACAAGGATAATCCTTTTAAAACAGAATGTGCTAACAATACATCAATACAGCTGACATAATCAACCACATTTAGCCCTTTGACCATTGAAAGGTTGTTACATGTATGTTTATATGATACTTGTATGTGGTTGGAGAAAGCTTGACAGTTTCCCTTAACGATGAAAGGTAAACAGTCTGTGTTTCCTGCCTTGTCTAAAAGGTTTTCATCATTTGTTCTTTTCTTTGTTTGGTACTGTAACTGATACTCTAAGAGTTGTGATTCCCCTTTAATGTGACGTCAATACCCACTGAAGTATACCAAGATTGTTAGCACAGAGTGGTGTCTCGTATGCATTTATGAGGTGTGATTTAGCTCTGTATATTTACATAAACTTTGGAACTTGAGACAATTTCAAATTCGAGCTCAACCATTTAATTGTTCCCTTGATTTTGATTTGAGCACGATATTGTCATTGACCAAATCTGTGTGAAAAAGTGTGTGAGCTCTTTTGACTTTGTAAATGAAGAATTGAGCAGCACTCTCAACTAGAGGGCTCTCTTCCACTATGCTACTTGTTCATTTGCCAGGCAGACCTGCGGGGAAGTGAGGGTAACATAGACCCTATATAAGTAGGAGGTAAGCATTGGGGCTTGTAGATATCTAAACCAGGGAGTTTTGTGGACTTAGTCCTAGATTACTGAATGGGACCCAACGACCAAGTGTTGCCAGATCAGTTAACTCCACAAACTGATCACAAAATGGCAATCTCATTTTCCCTGTGAATAATGTTAGCAAGGAAAAGAATGTTGGGAGGAGGGGGGGGTACAGGGGTATGTTTGCCACTTGTTTTCATAGGAGGTAGACACAAGAATGCACCATGGTATAAATAAAAGACTGGTTCATATTTTGTCAGTAGTATAGCCTCTTGCTTGTTTTTTCATAAGAGTTTGACACTTGAATGCTCCAAGGTGCTGTATAAATTAAAGACTGGTTCGTATTTTGTCAGTAGTATAGCCTCCTGCTTATTTCTACCTGTGTGTAAGTTAGTAGTACCCATGATATACCAGGACCAGTTACTGATGGTTTGATTCATACTGTGTTGTATTTATCTCTGTTTGACAAAAGCTTCAACAGTATTACAATGCCATGCACACATACAGCATGTCAACAGAAGCTGGTTCAGAAAGGCGCTGTACTGTAATAATATGAATAAAGTTTAATGGGCCTTTCGCCAGAGTACACAGGTACAGTAATTACAGTAATTGCTTTTGGAAAATAAATGAACATCTGCATGCAGCTTATCATACCTTGATAAATGAAATTGGCCAATATAAGAGCAAATAATGTGCGAGAATGGGTTGGCACCAGGTCTCATAATTAAGGGGAAAATTCTCCCACCAAAATATTTGGCAGTGAGTTTGGTTCAGGGAGAGGAGGGGGAGGCTGATCTCAATAAGTTGCAGTATAAAATGTCAACTTTTTCCCCATCAGGCTTTCTGAACAAGTGCAGGGTATTCCCACACACAAATTTAAAATCTTGCAGGATCATTGAGAAAAGTGCTGGAATCGTGCGATCCTGCTGCCAAACACTGGTGTGAGGCCAATTATGCAGGCTGGAATGAAGTGCCCCCCCTCCCCATCTTTAAAAATGGAACTTACTGCCTTTGTGCTTGGTGCTCAGCATAAGCAATGGAGTAGGGAAAACAAGCCAGTGAGCCACAACTGGAAAAAAGGCCGTGGCTGGCCCGCAGTGGTGGAGCTACCATACAGTCAGAGGGGGTGGTCGCCTGTCGGCACCCTTTTTAGGATTTTACCGTATTGAACCATAGGGTATCTGCCTACTTCGAAGGGCCCCTACAGGCCATTCTCTCCCCCTCTGACCAAATTCCCTTCCTCCGCAACTGCTGACCCGACTTAAATCAATTGGTAAGAAACTGAGCCATAAAACATCATCTGACTCCCTAACCCTCCCCATCTCCCCTTCCACACATACTCTGTTCCCATACAATTTTACCTGTAGAGATACTGTATTGACCTGGCCCATCTCTTTTCATTTTCATTTTTTTCAGCACTTCTAGAATGGCTGATTAACTACAGCTTTTTATGTAAACCTTGACATTTTAGAAATCATGTGTTCATTCTATGTCAAAGTTTTTAAGTCAGTGTCAATCTTGAAGGAGGAAAAAGGAGAAAAAATTATCATTGTCTGTCAAGAATGCTTTACTTAACCTCTGACATTTTGTTAAGAATTGTTTTGTTTGAATGAATTCTGAAGTAGTTTTGATCCTTAATAAAAGGAGGTAAAATTTCCTTATTTGGATTTCCAAGTATCTTAATATGGATTGGTAATCCTTAACCTTGAGCTTCCCACTCACTGTTTGTATCCTTGCTATGTGACCTCACCCCACAAAACAGAACGAGAGGGAAATGCATTATGGTAGTCCCGTATGCTGCTACATGCAATTTTTTGGCCAAGTTTATACAGTTAAATACTGTAGTAGGTACATTTATGTACATGCAGTAATACCCACTACGTAGAACTGAAGGAGGAATTATCATCGCTGCATTAATTCTAATCAACTGGGAAGGCTTTCATTGATGTTTGGTTTGAGAGAATTAACATTTGCTGTCCAATTTATTTGAACCAATCCAAGGACATAGAGATGGAGATTGAACAACTACTTTTTTGAAGATATTTACATTTTTTTGCAGAGTTTTCATTTTTGAGAGAGCTTATTAGAAACATGCCACAGTGCACTTAGACATTTCCGTGCTTCACCCTTGCTGCCCATTTGTCAACCGGGGGACATGCACAGTATTAGAGGTGTACTGCATTCCAATCGTAGTAATGATGTCATGCATACTTAAAGGTATGGTGACATAAAAATTACATAGTTGGATATTTGATGTAAAAAGCATTAAAAATTCAGAAAATAGCCACAATTCCCAGTCAATTCTATCAAATATTGACCTTTTTACAGGGTAATTTCCATTTCACACTTGTATCATGAATAAACATGAACTAAATATGCAAATATGTGACATCGAAAGATGGATATACAGTACCATGTATGGCTAACGTTAGCCTTTGTTTATCAACCTGATTTTCAAGAATACTGGTAGCATTGTTATCACCTGAGGGGTTTGTTATGAAAGTTAAAATTGTTTCCTTGAGAAATATGGATATCACTCACCAAACTGTATTAACTCTCTGATCAGTAATTAAGAGGTAAATTACATAGGATTAAAAAAAGAAATCTGAACACTGTGCAACATTTCACATCATTATTTCTGCATAGGCAATGAGTTGCTTCAGAAACCATCAAACTTTGAAGACATTTTGAGAATGGTAAAAGATATTGAAATAATTCCAGTGGATCTTTTATTGGAGGACTTAATTCTTTAACTGACAAGTGAAACAGCTCTGTTTGGTGGCACTTTACCAGACCTTTAAAAGCTGTAACCAGTAGGCCTAATGGTAACCATATTTTGAAAAATCAGCTAAATCCTACAAATCTCATCACAGTGTTAATGTTGGATTGTATAGGTTGACCAGTTAGTTATACCTTGTGTGAATTGGACACATTTTCTTTGCAGTTATGCTCTGCATGCTGTATAAAGCAGTCTGTTTAGATGTAGAAAGTATAATTGCTGACCAGTGAACATCAGCACAAGGGAGTGTGAGGGGGAAGGAGGGGGGGGTTGTGTCAGTCTGTATGACTTTTTCATGACAAAGTCATACAGTTTTATTGTTCTCAAGGTGCAGGAAACCTAACTGCATTTTGCTGCTGTTTTATTAGCTTCCTTGTCATTGGTGCGGAATAGTACTAAATTAAAATGTGATATCACTGTTAGTACAGTATTTTTTCTTCAACAACTGAAAGGGTACTTTCATTGACTCACAACAGGGAAAGTCTAAATGTTAAATAGCATAATGGGACCAGTTAAATTATCTACAGTATGAGGAAGGGTTTCAGCAAAATTTCAATTTTGATTTGTGGTAGGATAACTAAATCTGAGAATTGTGGTAACATTTTCATTTTCTATTTGTGGCTCTTGTATTATAAGCAGATCTTGAATAGCAAATAGTTTTACTCAGTAGACAATACCGCAGTGAGAGGGTACTCCTATGCATCGGTGTGCAAGTCTGCAAATACAGAAGCAAACTATGGTGACACAATTTTAGAACATTTTCCACCATACAGTTTTTTTATATTACAAAAGAATTTCCTTCTTTGAACCAATCTCTCTCCTTCACCATAGTAAGACCTGTTTTAAGTAACCTTACAAAATTTTGAAAAAAAAGTGGGAAAAAATGAAACATGGCTTCTACAGTCTTCCAGAACACTGCATTTAAACTTCCAAGTGTTATGCACATTACTTTGTAGTCTAAAACAGAGTATCTCTAAAACAGCATCTAGATCTCTGTTCATGTTATGAATATGCACAACATTTGTTCAGCTTGTAAACGACTTCCTTTCCTTGCGGTTGTATAAAGAGCATAAAACAAAGCATGCTATATATCATTAGTATCATCAAATCTCATTTCATTTTTAGTCCATGGACATTGATGCTGGTTTACTGACAAAAAAAAGAATTGGGAATGACAATGCCCTGGAAATTGTTCTCACTTATTAGATTTCATATTCTGAAGTCAAAGATGCTATTTTTAGGGTGCCCCTCCAAGCAGACTTGTGACGTAAATAGCCTCTGCATGGCTAAATTTGGCATGTAAGGCTAGTGGAGTGGCTGTTTTTCTTGTAGAAATAAAGGCATAAAAACAGACTACAAACATGAGATAGGAAAAGAAAGTTGGGAAAAGATTCAAACTGGGCTTGTATGATGTTTCGCAGAAAGAATTTGTATTCAGGATTAAAATAGCCATCATCCCCTGAGATGCAAGGTGATGTAAGATGAAACTTGATTCTGGAATATTTCCGATTTGTTTTGAAATAAGGATGATTCTCTTCATGTTAATAGACAAGCATGCTTTGAAATCTGCATCATCCATGAAAGGCTTTTTTATCTCTTTTTTGCAAACATTTGTAATCTTTGTGGGAAACCTGTGTGAAAAAGAGAAAAAATGGTCATTGAAGTAGAAAATTGACAACTGGGGAAATTAGAAACTGAAAAATGCACTGGGGCTGGAATCTGACTTTTTCATTTAGCTTCAGAGTGGAATCACTTCTGGAAGGACTGCAGTGAGGCTAGTTGAGCACTCCCACATTGTATAGAATTACTGAAGTTTGTGTTGTTGAAAGTTCAGTGGAGTTTTGGGGAAATTATCTTAACAGTAAAGGGAAGTTGTCAGTGCAATCTATTTTAATATACTAACTGCTAAACTTCAGTAAAGACAAATGCAGCTTGAAAAATTCTAACTAGCTAGCCTGGTGTGACTATTAAACGGCAGTATTGACTCCAGAGGACTAGATATAAGCCATATGGCCTTTACCATAGAAAGCAAGATAGTGTTCTGGCAGATATTGAAAATTAAAATGTATGTACCATAAATATGTGGATCCAACGTATCCAAATTAAAAATGCAGAAACAGCTCATTTTCAAGTTGAACAGTAATAGGTATAATTAAATGCATACTGCAGCATGCAGCTCAGTATTTTTGTCATTTTCAATGACAATTTTAGTGGAAGAGAACAGTACTGCAATACTGTACTTTGAAATTAGTAAGCCACATGGAGAACTGTAATAATAAAACACTTAAAAGTGGCTTGTAGGATTTTGTTCCCTTTGTCTGTGGTATTGTACTGTTGTAAAATTACTGCCCAAAGATATCGGTTTGTTTACGTTCTCTTTGATTCGTGACTGTTCTCATCATGGTCAGTGGGATTTCTTCTCAATGCATCCTCCCTCCCTTTATTTAATTTCGTTGATTTACAACCACTAACAATTTGTCTGCACGAATCAGTGCCTTGTTGACTCAGTTCGATGATTCTCATGGATACCAGGTAGTTTCCTTTGTGGTGCTACCACTCTCTTTGTGGGAAGAAGATACATTCAAATGAGTCGGTTACCATGGATACGAGAATACTAAAAATCTGTTTTGAAGCTTATGTTCAGTTAAGTTGACAGTTTGCTGGGTAGGCTGTTATACAGATGTGGGTTTGTATTACTTTTTTATGTCAGTATTTATATATAAATTCAAGTGCAGTATTTTGCTGCCAAAGATGTCGGCTATTTTTGACCTTGAAACTTTTTTAATATGTGTATGGTATGCTGTGCAAATATAAACGTATCACTAGAAAGTGTCCAACATTGAGCTGTTATTTAAGGGAAAGGCTGTGAAATTGTTAAATCATGTGGCCTGTTATGCATGCTTAAAGCTGTATTACTGTTACAGTATATGTGCCAAGAGGCTAGGGGCCTCTGTGGGGTAGGGGTCAGGGAGGGAAGGGAGAGTGGCAGGACGTCCTTAACCATACAGCTGAAAGGTGTAGGATAAAATCTACATAAACTCAATTCGGAAATGGTGATACAGTGAGGCACCATTTCAAAATCTCAGCCTGCAGCTGCCTCAGCAAAACTGCAGGGACAGTATCAATGCTTTGTTGCTACACACATTACAAAAGTATGATTTAAAAGTAATCCTGCTGTTGTAAAGTGTGTGGTAGGTAAAGGTGGCTGCAGCTGCTGCAGCTTAGTTGAAGGAGCTGCAGCTTGGATGAGGCATTTCAGCAGCTGCAACTTCAACATTTTAGCTGTTGCCCGAGCACATAATTAGGTGACTTCTGTCATGGTAAATGAAATTATCAGCTCCATTTTACTCTTCATCTTCTCATGATGGCCTTAATCAGAAGTTTCTTACATGAAAAGATTTATTGTCCACCTACCTTAAATACAGTGTTTCTTGTAATGACAGGCTAATTTCTTTGCATGAATTCAAATGGTTCTGTATGTTTTGTGGATAACATATATACCTCTGTAGGCACTAGATCATTATTTATAAAACAGGTAAAAAAAAAGTAAGCTGAAATCTTTTTTGCAGCCACCATTTTACTTAAATACCTTTCTTATAAGGAAAACTAGTGCACTGAATCTGTTTTTGTGAAGGAACAGTTTTGACATGTTTTTGACGGGGTTGAAGCTAGATGAGTTACACACCAAAGATGACAAGGAGATAGCAAATTGGATAATCTGTGAAGGCTTATTCCTGAGCTATGGTGCAGGGCCAAGGCTGACAAGATTGCTTGGTGATGCTCTAATTTTTCAAGTTGAAATTTGGAGTGTTTTTCTTTTCTTAATCAAGCTCTTCTTTTTTCAACAACTTTTATCACTAGCATACACTAGATGAGCAAATACTGGAGCAGTACATGTCCAGTCCTAAGATTTATTCCCAGCAGGTGATTTTAAGATATGCCTAGGTACATGAGGATAAAACATTGAATCTAAAAGCTGGACAAGCAGGTTCAACATTAAATTGTTCATAATACCACACAAGGATAAATCTGTAAAATAAAAGTTTGATTAATAAGTAAACCTTAAGGTCAAGTACATAGATGGGAGGTAGCTGTCCTCAGAGAGTAAGGCCAGAGGATGACCTAGACTACGTGAGTTGAAAAAGCGTCATCCTTGAAGATGATTTAACAGGCACATAAACGAGCTCTGTTTATCAGAGTAAACTTGAAAAGTAAGGGTTCACATGGGATGAAGAGTGGGTAAAACATTTGTTTTGTCTTTTATAATGTTACGTCAAGAACAAAAGCTGCAATTTTGAATTGCAGCGTTTTTTAAGAGATGACCTTGGAAATAGAAGTTATTGGTTGCTCTGTAAAGTTCTCTCTCCTCTGCTACTCATTCTTTTTTACTCTTTCTCTTATATTCTGTCCCACACCTCATCCTCCCACCCCTATTCAACCATGGAAATAGGTAGTACTTCCATGATTCAACTTTGTTTGATTTATATAAAACATGGTCCTACTGAATATAATATGTTTGATACATAATAAATATTCTAGAATGAGAGTTTCATGTCTCATCAGAAATGAATCTGAGATCTCAATAAATCCATACTTATGTGAAATATTATTGGACAGATGGAGAGATGTCTCTTCTTAAGTACGGTATTTGATATGTCTGTCAATTAAATCTGGTTTTAATACTGATCACTCCCCTTCCCTAAGGGCCAATTTTTGTGTGCAATTTTGGCAAATCCATAGCTACGTTTTCAAAATGTTTTACAGTCCAGTAGCTGTCAAATTTCCAAAGAGCTCATTATCCCTAAAATCTTGACGTAGGCCTAAGCTCAGCAACCTCCAATCAGACTAGGTCTTCAGCCACACGTTGTAGTAACGTCATAAGTGGCTGCACGTCACGACAATGATCACCAAAAATCTTTCGTTACAACATCTTTTGCCGTGAGTATGTTTTCTATAACAGTCAAATCTCACATAAAATGCATAGAGACTGTTAAGACCCTGGAAATGTGTGTCTTGTGTGTGTATGTCCATGGATGGCAGGGTTATATTCCATGCACTGTTTTGGGTCTCTGGCATTTGCCCAACCAACTGAAAACCTTTTTTTCAAATCCTCATCTATGCATTATTCATGTTTTGTGCATTTCCCCTCATATTAAAGGACTATGTACAGAATAGATTGTGTGGGCTGACATTTCTCTAAGTTTTTGTATGGGACTTTTGTAAAATGTCATCGTTGTGTGAGGCAGTGAGGCAGAACATGATATAGGAATATTAATTTCTATTTGCGGTGCATTTCTCCTTAAAAACTTAATGTGTCAGTGCAGTTTCTTGGGCTGCCATTCTAGGCTATTTTCTTTTCAAGAGGCATGCATGTTTTGTGTGTGTGTGTGTGTTTCTCTTTTGCAGTTTTGGAGAAGTTGAGTAACCAAAGTGACATTTTTATGATGAGCAGTTTCTAGTTTATTGAGTGTCCCTTTATTTTAGTGGTGCAGTTCTGTAGTGATCAAAAAAGATCTTTCTAGGGGATGTTAAAGGTGATGCATGTTGAAGATGGATTTCCTGATATATGGCCAAACAAATGCTATGTTTGTAGACATACTTGTGTATTTTGCAAAGTGAACTTAAATAGCCCATAAAAATAAAAGGCAAAATATCAAAATGAAGCTAAAAATAACAATATTTTCATTTTAAGCACTTTCTTTTTACAGTTTTTTATTAGCAACCCAGTGAAAAATAGTGTACAATAGTTGCCTCATTATGAATATTGCAGAGTAAGTTTTGTCTGATTCAAAGTCAGTAAAAAAGAGTTGTGCTCATCCATTGCCAAAATGCTCAAAGAAAAGGGAGTTCTAGAAAATGCCTTGATCTTTAAAAAATCCTGTAACTTGGTTATTGAGTTTAGTGGAACCTGGGATGGCGGAGTGGTTTAATCCTGCTGCCATGCCTCAGTGTATTTCATAAATTCATAGCTGGTGTCAAATACGTACTCCTGTTTTGACATACTGTACATACTCTAACTCATCAAACAATGACAGAGGTCATCCCATTTTGCTATATTCATGAGCCCAATTCGATTTTACCTCTTATTTGTTGAGTGATTTCAACATATGAAAATCACGTTACACTACAAAGCTTCAGCTGTAATGTTCACTTTTACGTAGTCAGTCAGTGGGGCTTTGTTGTGTAAGCTTTAAGTGGGAGAAATCACACACTTAAACCCCAATGATGTTGGTCGTCAGAAACAGCATGGCAATCAGACTTGCTTTAGTCAATTTTCTGTTGAATATTTATAAAAATTTGTGTTTGTCGTGATCGTATATGAATAGTTATTCGCGTACAGTTTTCACACAGTTTTACAAAGAATTCTTGGGAAACTTTGCGGACCTTGGTATTACAAGTGCAGCCAATATACTGTAGGTGCAGGAGTAATGCATGTCCCCTAAGCAAGCAAGCTTAACAAGTGTGCGTGTTTGAAATCCTGCTAGAGGTATGTGGGCTTTTACGGGTGTCTCCGGCTTTCCTACCACTTGGCATACATAGGCTTGTTATAAAAATGGGTTGCCCACCTAGTGAAGTCAGCTTCTAGCCAGACTGAAAGATAATTGGGCAGACCACTAAATTAGTCAACTTTACATGCATTGCTTTCTGACTTCAGTCCATTTCCAATTAGACATGCTTGTAGCTGGTCACACATGGGCAATTCCATCGTTACGGACGTTACACTTGCAGGATGTTTGCTATGTTTAGCAAACAAACAAACACACCTGCAGTTAAAACACAATTTTTCTTTTTTACCTGTTCTTAATGTACACTCAAATGTATAAGATACCATAGTAAGATTAGTTTTATCTTTATCAGCTAATTAGCTACGGTAGTGTTAATAACAAGCGTTACGGGTGTTACACATTTTGACATGACTTTTTGAAACTCCTGACATGTCAGCCAAACTAGGTCTAAATAATTGTTGAATCTTTTATTTCTTACTCTGCTGAAGTTGGTCTAAGTACACACTACGCAAACAAAAACAAAAAGATTGTAAAATCAATTCCTTTGTCAGACTAACACCCACTGATTGCTGTTACAGATGTTATATTTAAAAGTTACGGACGTTTTGTAATGTCTGTAACGATAGTAAGGTTAGTTTAAAACTACTGTATATATAAATCTTATTTCACATTTACTGTTTCATATCATAATCCATCATGAACAATCTTTTTTTGTGAATATGAAACATTAAAATCAATAAA
This sequence comes from Holothuria glaberrima, assembly GCA_009936505.3. NCBI lineage: Eukaryota > Metazoa > Echinodermata > Holothuroidea > Aspidochirotida > Holothuriidae > Holothuria > Holothuria glaberrima. Next base: position 16,691 of record WURT03578636.1, read on the forward strand.
TTTAATTTAAGCAAAATAGCTGAAGAAAATAGAAGTGTTACGGACGTTACAAATTTCTAATGGTATTGAATGTAACGTCCGTGACAATTTTCCTCAAAATCATAATTTTACACTTTTGGCCCAGTTTTAATTAGCCAAAGTTTACAGTTCGGACTTCCATAGTTGCTGCATCAAAATTACTTTTAAATTTATAGTACAACTGAAATCAAGCAATTACATTTTTCTAGCCAAGGACAAAATGTGTAAAACGCTATTGTCAAAAACTGTCCAAAATGTAACGACCGTAATACTCGTTAGTCTAGTTTTAATTACCCAAATTTTGTTTTTCATGATTCATGGGATAACTCATTGTAAATTAGCTTCAAATACTGTATAAGGTATCATTAAAACTGGTTCATTCTACTATATTTTAGGAGAAAAAAAATACTAAACGGATGTTACAGGTTCCATGGAAAAGGTTAACATAAATTTGATGAACCCCAACCCATTAATTAAAAAAAAAATATCAAATTTTCTGTACTTACTAGAGAAGAAGCATTCCCCAGCATTATTCAAAATACAAAATAGTAATCCTAGACCACTTTTGGGTGGTACAGTGGAGACTTCACTTCGGGCCTACAGGGGGTTTATTTTGCAGTAAATTTGCAATTTCTCAAATTTCCCACACTGGTCATGTATAAATGGTAAAATAGTAATGAAAAAAGTGAACACAGGTGACACCAATACAGATTCATAAGGTTAAGGTGCCCCCATAACCTGCAATTGATAAAACAAAAACTGTGGAGTCAACTTCAAATTTTGACTCTCATGTCCTCTTTGGCATGGAATTGCCCACATGTAGTGCATGCTTTAATAATGCATGCTAATACAGGCTTTGTGCACAGCATGGCCCTAAATAATGTTGTGATGCAATATACACTAGGCACACAAAGTGTGGAGCAAAATATTTTTCTTAGAAAAGTCAAAGTTCCCATAAGTTTTTGCATGTTTTGATCTACAAAATCCAGTTTTTCTTCAATTGCCAACTTTTCCTTTCTAAATACCAACATTTTCACTAGCACACCTACCCAGATTTTCAAATGGTTCAACTGTGTTTAACAGTATCTTCATTAACAAACTTAAACTGTGTTTTCTGTAACCTCGAATGGAAGTGTACTCCATGATGATCCACCTTCTACTACATAAGACAGTTAAAAAAAACGATGGACAACCACAAACCAGTGTCTTTTGTTAATGTTATAAATTATAGACCCGAGAAGTGATAATTGTAACTTTGAGTCTGTACTGTATTTAAGTGAAAATAAAATATCATTAGGACATCTCAATGTGTGTTCTGTAGTTTTGGTGTAAACTGTACCCATGAGTTACAGTTAATAGTACATTTATTATGTTATGAGCCTTATAGTTTTGTGGGTATACCCTTTGCCTACCACAGTCTTATTTCTTGGTCCTTAGATTTCAATGATTTGAAAGTTTTGTTTTCATTATGCAGCTGTGTCAATCCAAAGCTGTATCCAGTCACACAATTAAAGCCATGGTACTGTATATAGTAGTACATTGTTATAGGCAATTGTACAGTACTATACATAAAATTTGAAAGGTACAGAGTATAGTACATCTCTTCTCAAACTTAAAACTTGTCAGGAGGGGCAGTTTTCTGAATGGGAACAGTAGCATTTAATTTACCAGAAAATAATTTTGAATACAGTAGTAATCCTTAGCTTTGTTAGTACGGTAGTGTAAATGGATACCAAGGGTTCTCCAGCCAATGATATGCCTCTGTTACTTTTGTATTTGGCATTTTATTTTCTTCACCTACTATCGTTTTTTTTTTTTTTTTCTTTTCTTTTTTTTTTTTTTTTTTTTTTTTTTTTTTTTTTTTTTTTTTTTTATTGTGATCTGTTTATACTTGTATGGAAGGGTCAGTAATGGCTTTAAGATGAACACTGTTTATACTAGGTATAGTACCTGTCAGAGAACACTGTTTATACTACTGTAGGTACAGTACCTGTCAGAGATACCTTGCAGCACTCCTGTGGTATACTAGTCCATTTAAAAGAAAACACCATGTACAATTTCACCTTGTCATAGAATTTTTAGACTTGTGTGGACATTCTCTCTAAAATTTTACTTGTGAACTTCACAGACCTCCTTGAGTGACATTTGTTATGTGTGTTATGATGTGCATCACATTTCTGCTGAGAGAGGTATCCATTGTTTAGATACTGCACCTTCAATTGGACAACCATGGCAGCCATGTTGGTTAGTAGCCAGTCCTCGTTGCCCTGAAGTGGAATTTATGGATTTCATGGCTATAGTTAAGTGCTACTTTATTAGTTTGCGCTTTTTCTCAGTTTCTCTCTTTTTATTCCTTATTTGTAGAGAAAACCTCACAAATGACAGATACCTGCAATCTCAGATGGATGCCGATCAGTACGTAGCTATCGAAACAATTGCAAACTTTAATGCTGTCAAGAAGTTAACCCAAGATTTGTCTTTAATTGTGGAAGTTTTAAGAGGTAAGCTCAGCTTAATTAATTTGCTTCGTTTTTATGTGCACCTGCATGTGGGGTCCAGAGAGTGGGGTGGGTTGGTCCTCACAGGGGGGTGGGAGTGGTGGTGGTCCCCACAGGTTGAAGATTGAGGGCAATATCTGTGAACACTTGCAAAGTTCTATATTAATCTTTGTCCAGACCCCTGTCCCTTCCTGTAATTTTCCATCGGCATTGACACGTACATGTGACAGAAGAAGAAATCTACTCGTTTCCCCATGTTTCAGCTTCCTTGGTCAGACTTGAAATCATTGTTTTCCTTCATGTTCTAAGAACACAAAAGTGGTCACAAGGTGCTCAAGCAAGGATTTGTACATCTATAGTATTGAAGAATACAGTGTCAGTAGTACTAAATCAGTTGATAGAAGTTAACTCGATTAAAATGCCCTGAAAAACAAATCACTTATTTCTGTGTCAATCAGATTTCCAAGTTCAGTAATTAATCAGTGTGCAGACCAAGAATATATTTCCAGTGTATATAAAAAGTTCCAATGATATTATTATGCAAACAACAATTAATTATGCAGTATTTTCAGACATTTGCAACTGTTCAGCTGTATAACTCAATTTAACTTCTAACTGTGCCATATGAATTCTTTCCTGCCAACCCTCCCAAGTTTGCTGGGAGCCTGCTAATTTTTTTGCAGAACTCCTGCCCTAATGGTTGTATTCTACACTCTTACTTATATTCAAGACAAAATTGAATATTCATAGCAAAGTCCTTATTTCACCAATTGTTTCTTTACACAGTAATTCAATGGGAATGCTATCAGAGAGCTATTGAGCTACCAAAATCACAATTTAAAGGGAAATATTGTGTTTGTTTTACAGAAAATTTTCATGTTTTTAATATTAATAGATACAGAATAATAGACAATTCAAAATAAGGCAGTATGGTAGCTTTCTTTTGAAGAAATGAGGCTCCCACAGGAAGGAACTAGGCTTTTTGTTGCACAAAAATAATTTGTTCACCCAAACTTTCAAAAATTTAAATGATGCAACGTCCATTACAGTACTCTTGTAATGCATAATATTTTTAGGAGATAAAGTGTTTGCTAGAGTTTATTTGTGAGACTGAACAGTGTAAGAGTGATTAAAGGCATTTTCTTTGTATGCCATGTTGGTGCATTTTAAACGCAATATTTCCCTTTAACAAAGGAACACACAGTCAATGATTGTATATGCATCACTTGCCAAGGAAGCGAGATAAGTAAATACAGTGTCATATTGAAGGAATTAATTGCATTTGATGGGCTATTATTGGTGAATAAACTGTCGAGACTCCAAATTTGGAATATAACGGATATTAAGGCGAAGCCGAGTCCGTTATTTGCCAAATTTGGAGTCAAGATGGTTTATGGGACAATAATAGTCCGACAAATGTGGTTTATTCCTATTCTACCACCAAAAATGTGTGTAAAACTCCATTTTCTATCAGTCTTTACATTTACTGACCGTGTGTTATGGAATAACAGGTCAGTGTTTAACCAATCAGAATGCAGGATTCTCAATAACGGATAGCT
>WURT03578747.1:0-20761 GCA_009936505.3 Holothuria glaberrima
GTTTGGTCCGATAATTGCCTATCGGCCTCTGCTACATACAAATCTCTTCGCCAAACTACCACGGCTCCACCCTTATCAGCGGGTTTGATGATGAGGTTTTGGTTTCTTTTGAGAGACAGAAGAGCACCTTGTTCCTCTTGGCTAAGATTGGAAAGGGTGGTTTTCTTGGGGGGTAGGAGTCGATCTACATCCTTGTTGATAGATTCAATAACGGAGTCCAGGATGCTATTCTCTCCCGGTTTGGGTGTCCAGCAAGAACGAGTGGAACGAGAAGAATTGGGAATACATATATATGTATATATATATATATATATATATAAAACGTTTCGAAAGATTTTGTGTTGATCACAAACATGTTGTAATAAACATGGACGTGGGGCCGCCATTTTGCAGTTCAATTTGCTTTACTCAAAAGTATTAAACTAATAGATTGTAAAACATAGACATTACTTAAAAAAGTCCAAAACGATTTTATCTCCAACATTTCAATTATGCAAGTTAACAATCACTGGTGCCACTCTTCACGCAGAAATTAGGTTTCGTTGAAAATTGATTGCATTTTAATACTCGAGAATAAACCTTGCATATCTGAAGATTTTTTTATATTATAATCTGGTATTTTCAAACCTCTACTTCAATTATCAGACTGGATAAAGGTGTCAGTATACATATTTGCAATCAATGGATTCTATAAAAAGAAACTGAACGAAGTTAACGTAAGAACTTGCAGGGATTATCTCTTGTGAAATAAATAATATAATAGCATCAAAGAAAGATATTGTTCAAAATAACGATTCTGGATCAATCTAAATATACAAAATGTAGCGTTGATTTAATTACGTCTCTTCTATCACATTGGATAGAAACTGAATAATACTCTGATTTCTGTAAGACATAGTGATTGGTAAGACAGCGTCAGGATAAATCTACACAGAATGTCTGACATCTAATTAGCTCATCTACTGTGAATAACGCAAAGAAGCTTATTAAGTTGGAGACGCAGATTCATTGTAGAGTAACAAGTTTATAGGTATTGAATACTTCAGGAAAATGAAACTTGATTAAACATGTCAAAATTACATCAGACTAGGGAAGACATGATATGGGCAGATGCAACTCCCCTTATGTGTATCCCACGCAAGCACTGAGGACTTTCAGTACTCCAATTGAACTTGTATTGTCACGTCCAAGCGACCATTTTCCCAGGCTGAAATCTTTCTTGGCCCCAATTACAGCTTTCGGGACAGACAAGATATTTCCAACTGATCCTAAGATGCAGATAACGGCCTCGATGGATCTAGACAATTAACACTTTCGTTTGCCACTGATCTTGTTTGATAGTTTGGTTATCGTTCTTGAATCTCTTTCTTGAATCAAGTCTCCTCTACCGCATAGGTAATCCGTTTAATTCGAGGCCTTTCTTGATGTAGTTAACACCCTTGTATGGGTTTTAAGTGTCCTCAGATCGCGTTGTCAACTGCTTTTAAGAGTCTCCGTAAAGATTCGATTTGAAGCCTATTTAAAATCATCTATATTCCTCTATATTTTTCTGGAATTTAATGTACCCATAAGGAAGGCCTGTCATGCGGTTATTGCCCTCACATATCGTAACTTGCATTTGGGTTCATTTGCATTCAAGTGTAGATGCATTTCCATCATAAGGTTAACAAACCTTACACAGAAATGCCATTTCAGTTTGATAAGGATTGGCATTTCATTTCTCTCAACATTTATTTCAACCAACATTGTATCATACAGTTTGTTGTTGATATAAATATACAACTTTGGTAAAAAAGAAATGCAGAATTATGCAATATCAACATACTAAAAGAACAGATATAGTAGGGTAAAAAAAAAAACGGACAAAAAAAAAAAACAAGAAAGGAAGATGAAGACTAGACCAACTGATGTATGTCAGTATATGCTCCCAACCAGATGTTAAAGGTCTGTGCAAATGTACCAAAACCTGTCGTGTTACTCAACTTTGTTAGATGAAGATTACCTGATGAAAAATCTTACCGTTCTCGAAGCATACCTCTACAAAGTTTGACCAATTCTGAGACTGCTCATCAGCTATGCAAAAATTATGATGTATTGAGTTTCACAGTGTCTGTATTTCTTTTGTTCATAGTTTGTTAAGTATCTGTTGATGTTAAATACTTTCTAGCTAGTGTGTACTTGGGTGTTTAAGATGGACATTTTTAAGGTAGTAAATAGCTACTTCCGAAGTAAGTTCTAAGGGCATGCCAACATAAAAAGCTGTCCTTGAAATGAGGCTAAAAACAACAGATAACGTAACAATTATCTCATCCCACGTCACACATTTGCATATGTAGCTCACGTTTGTTTATGATGTTAGTGCAAAACAGTTATTGTCCTCTAAAATGGACAGGTATCAAATTTACGTGTCTACATACCCGAAAGTAAGGAATAATTTCAATCATCAAATTACATGTACAATGTAAAATACTTTACGTAAATGCAGACACTGCGCAGGCTGCAATAGTCCCAACGGTGCTAATTACCGTAAAATATCAAATGGATGTTTATGCCTCAAACTAGTGGTCAATAAAATTACAACTCTCTAGAGAATGGTTTTACTTTTATAGCTCCTTAATATTGCATGAGAAAGAAGACAATGCAAAGTGCAGAAAGAAAGCAAAATAAAACAAATTTTATATCAGTTTATATACAGTATATTATCACATTTGATTTTACACGAGTTATTCTAGTTGACTGTTTTATACTGTTTGTATGTCTGTGCCATGGTAGAAGATATGCATTTTCACCAACAGGATAACTCATTGAAACTGCTCCTTTGTCAATGAAGTAATTTCGTACATATGGCAAATGCATCGATGGATCTTCGTGAATGAAAAGAACAAAAATGGAAACTCTCATTGACATATTTGGCCGATCATATCCACGGTTAACCCTGAACATATTTACCAAGAAACTGACCAATTTAATTCCACGGTATACAATGAGCAAACATTAAGATGAATTTTACTTAAACGACTGACGAATACTCCAAAATATTATACTGTATCAGCCTACGCTTATCACCATTTTGCCAAGAGGAAACGTAAAAGGGATTTATTTGAGAAGTGCTTCGATAAAAGTTTGCTCTTCAGTTGGGTCACCTCGTACAATTACCGAGGAATTCTGTTTTCTGCTTCCAAATAAAGGCCTCTATCAGAAAAAAAAACAATATGTATGTAAGGGAATATGACTCGTTCACATTTAGCGTATAGAGTAAATTCTACGCACAAGAAGGGATCTGGCCTCAAGGTACATTACGCAGATCTAAACGCTTCGAAGCTATTCGCCTTGGCGATGGGTTTTTTCAAAATGGCATATTATTACCAAATGTTTCTCATCCTACTGAGGCACAAACGTTACAAAAACAATACCAATTTACGAGTTATATCAACTTAATGTACACAGTAATAAGAATTCAAGAGAAGTTAGCAGTGCAAATAAAGGTTATTTTTAGATTTTATTTAAAATTGCGGAAAACCGAAGCGCATGCCACGTCGTTCAATAAAAGATCATTAGCAATTTCCCGTTTTATACAATAACTGATGTTAAATTAAGAGAGCACGTTCGAAGTGACTCTTCACTAACGCCAAGCCTTTCATCTTTACAGGTGCCTTTTGAAGCACCCCGGACAACAACAAATACAGGGCTAGGGTTTAAAGATCAACAATAAAAACAAATAATTGTTACAGAAAATAGCCTTAGTGAAACTTGTTAATCGGAGTCCCTCTTTTTTAGGTTAGTTCTCTGCTAAAACATACAAAAATTCAAAATCGTTCATAGTATTGAAACCTTGGATTTGAAAGTAATTTGCAAATACGTTGAGTAAAGCGCCCTTCCCCCAAAATTGCTACTGCTTTTATTTTTTCTTCTAGAGGGAAACAAAACCCAAGGGTTGTAAACCTATAATAGGACAACCTGTACAGATCAATGACTTTCTTTACTTTGACGTATTATACGTTATGTTTAAACAAAGATAGAATTTAATCAGCACATACATTTATAGACACATCCCTTTAACTATGTGTTAAATCGCCTTATTTTGATTGACATGGAAAGAGGGCAATTTCCAGAAATTTCTAAAAATGTACGTGAGCCAATTCTACTGAATGTTTAATGACATCTGTAAATTACATGACATGAACATCTTACAGCAGGATGGGCAAACAAAGAGGAACTGAAAATTTCCTCTGATTATAGCAGGCTACACATAAAAGTGTTTGAAAAGAGTTGCAAAGTTGCCGCAGTGTCATTAAAACAAAAACAATTTGGCCTTGGGAAATCAAAATGCCTCGTGAAAGTTACCAAAGCAGATGGTGAGACTGAAGGAGACATATCATGTAAACTGTGCGGGGAGAATGAAGAACCATTATTAATTTGTATTCTACGGTTGAAAAAGGAACTGCAACCAAATGTGAATTTCAGTGGTTACCAATGAGTAACTGATTAGACAGGAAAAGAATGCAAATAAAAACAATAAAAATAGTTTATGGGGAAGCCTTTTATCAGCGCAGTACCGAAAGAAGGGTAAAGTGTACTGGACCTGCCCATACAACAGTACAAGGAATCTCTTATTGACTATTTGTAGAGTAGGACCATGATGCATTATGAGAAAACCTTTGCGTTGTTCACGGGACTGTTATGTACACCCTCTAGCCAGTTCCTTCCTAGCAATTGAGGTAGAGTGCTGGTACTGTACCACATCTTCACTCTAAAAACACGTGCTTGAAAATTAATCCAAAGTTGTTATGTATTTGAAAGTAACTGAAATAAGATTATTCTTCTCAACAGTTTAAGTAAGAAAACTGTGCGGGGCATATTTTTGTGACGTAATAGTTGTTACCACGTATTTGCGTAACCTGCAGCGTGCTCAGCAACTTTCTCTATTCAATTTCAGTATTTTCTCAAACGTACCATGAAGCTGTACCTGTTACAACTCCCTGAACGTATACAGTATTGGCGGTCGTTTTTCTGTTACAACTACCTGTTTGGGCAAACACACTTTGTTTAAGGTGCAAAAAGACGAAAAAGGTTTAACAATATAAGTGACTACTAAAACTTTTGAGGTGATTGATTTATGCTGAATGGGTTTCAAGCAAACTTTGAAACATCTTCAAAAATAAGTTTAATTTGCGAGGAAAAATTTGAATCCTTGGAAATAAAAATTACAGCAAAATGTCAGCACCTGTGTCTCACCAACTACGGGTCTTAAGTTATCAGGAGTACTGCCATATGTAAGAAAATTACTAGTCTTCCTGGTAGTATTGTTAATAGAAACATTGATGGATATTCTACACGAGAGTTGAGACTAAATATTTATGTGTTCTATAATGCTTACCTATGTACACTGAAGGATGTCACTGACTGCAAACACCCCAGTTTATGTTGAATTCAAAGATGTCAGCAAAAGGGGTAATGAACCCATGACAGGTAGCACGAAGGTTGTTGAGTGATATTTGAACGGGCACGGAAAAGGTAGTGCTAAAAGAACTAATGGGACCATACAGGTATTACGAATACCACTGGGAACAGTTTATATTGTTGAAAATAACTAATGACATCACAATAGATCAGTGTCGGGTATACACACGCGTCTAAGACCTTATTTTAGACACTTCTTAGTACATATGTTTTCTATTGCTTAAGGGAGAAGGCAGTCGCCCCAGATTTATTTCTAAAATCTGCAAAATCTTACAAATTTCCTCTTATTTTGCTCACAAGTATGTTTCATGATGTTTTTCTGTAGAAAAACAAACATTGAATATGTAAGGTATACCAAGGAGTCATTCCAAATGACTTTAACAAATGAGTAACAAAAATATTGTCACAAGATTGACAGGAGCCATTCCTGAATCAGGATGACGGGGTACATTAATTCGAATGGAGGGAGGGGGGACTGCATTTTCCTTTCAGTTTGTAGCTCAGTGTAGTCATGACCAAGTTTGCAAAATTACTGTAGCGGGAAATAAGAATAGAAATAATTTACAAGGTAATACACCGATACTGGAAGAGTTTTCAAATGGTAAAATGTAGCTTATACTATGTTGAGCAAACACTGTTCAGGTTTGCCTTGTTTTCCATGGGAAATTAGCATAAATTTGACAAAATGATCTTCGTATAAAGAATTAAACTATACGTGTCACTACTGCCACACCACATTTTAATCACCAGTATCTCAGAAATATTACATACGGTAGCTAGGATGGTTTTGTAAGGACTTTCCTACTCTACCAAAATTAAAATTCTGAAAAAATTCTGCGACCACTTTGAATTCAAGTTGTCATTAAAAAATCCTGTGAGATAGCAAGCTATCGATCGCATGTCCATCGCAAAACCTTGAAGTTGAAGAACTTGGCTATATATAGTCAAGTATCCTAGTATTTTCCCCCAGCTTGATCCCTGGCACACTTGACTAAATCTTCATCTCGAATGTTATGCAGTGACGTCCTCTTGACTGGCTATGTACTCTTCTACTTATGCAGAGCGACAAACAACATCCATTTTAAAGTTAAATATTTTACGCCATAGGACTCATATCGACATTTCTATCCGCCTCTTACTACTTGCACGAAACGAGCAGATCCAGACGTTAAAGTAGCGTCTAACTTGGCTTTCAAATTATTAAAATATGAGCTGTGACGACACAATCAAATAATGATCACTGTTTAAATAATGTGAGGATCTTTTAATATTTACAACAAAACTAATATAAAAAACTGACAGCCGGAAATTTGATTTGATTAATTGCAAAACTACATACACACGTCACTACGGATTTCTTGTACAGCACAGCGTTTTGAATCGGGTTCTGAAATTATTCCAGGAAGGCGATAACGCGTTACGTTTTCAACGAACTTGTTTTATTGGTATTCACTGTAAATGCTATGGTTTGCACAAGTATGTAGGTTGTCTTCATTTGTGCCATAAAGTCGACAGCTTTTAATGTAACCTCACTATAGTAGAATGTAGCAATTACAAAGCCTAGAGCACTTACACCTGCCAGGTAATAACTGCTCGTTTTAACCTGCGGGATTTTCATGAATGGTCGTAGCAGTATTTTGTCGTTTGTACCACAGGGAAAATCAAGCAAGTCATGTTTTTCTCGTCACCTTTTACTTTTTTTGTGTGTTGGCAAAGAAGTGTTTTGTTTTAAGGGAATGGGAAGTTTCTCGTATTCATTGTTATTGTTTTTATTATATGCAAATCTCCATGGGTGTCTTTGGGGTATTTTTTCACCCTGCAATTATGCGTATTGAATATGGAAATAGTATTCCTCATTCAGATTAACGTTACGGTACATAACACCATTTCTCGAAAACAAAAACAGGAGTAAAAGGTACATTTTAACCCAATGGCCCTACACCAGTGCAGCATTGAAAAATACTCTAAAAGCCAGGAGGAACAATAGAACCCCACAAAAGTGTTGCTAGCTTTTTAAGAGGTAATTAAAACAGCTGATTCCTAGATTAAAGATTGCTTTTATGGTCATAGAAATCATCTTGTCTACTTGCGAACTTGACTCTTAGGTTTCACCAAATTCCCAGGGTTGTGGCTTTTCTTTATATTTCATTAGCTGTCATTTTCATGCCCCGCAGTCAATATGCCTACATATATAGTGACCTTCTATCAGAATGGGATCCATTTAAATGTAGTTTTTCTCAAAACTAACTTACATTTTAAAGTTCACGTTTAAAGGAACTTTTCCCAGTAGACTTTCTGCAGGAGTATGGTTAGGTCTATGCCCAAGTTGCCTCTCAAGCTGGCCTCCCGTTATTTTTAGAAATGAATATATGATGGCCTCCACTGCTTCACAATCATAATTTGCATCCACATTCTATAATCAACGATTTTTCTACGGGGGCACTCAGGTCAGTCAGACAAATAGATAATAATATAATGGACTGGTTGGAAGACACTATGGTAAGCCTTCAAAACCTTTTCTATGTATTGGTTACAAGGAAATGCCCAGGATCTTCAGCTTCCACATAATATCATTAACAGTCAAAATTAAATCTATTACCTACATTTTATTTAAAAGAGGCCAGCACTGCATAATAAAAGAGTTGCCTGAAGCCGTGCGATTTCCATGGAAATTAACACACTGACATTTTGTTCACACATATTTATAAACATAAAATATATGACATGTGCCATACAACATTTCCAGGTTCAAATTCGAGGATAAATATCGCGTCTAATTTATTTGATAAAAAGAGATTTGATCTTCTTTTGCAAGTGTTTCGTCAAGAAATTGTATTGATAAACTGCAGCATATATTAAGGAAAGGGGCTCACTTGAGATATTGCTTTAATATTGGCTATTCCATACGCCAAGAGTTTATGGGCCACTGAAATATCCGAATACTATGTGGGCGTGAGGAAAACGCAGGACCAATAAAACAAAATGCACTGCTTACAAGGAAGACCAATGCCGTCTTACATGTTACCCGCTGGACAGACTTCGATTTGTGCCTTCAACAGAAGCTATGGAAAGATGCATTTTCATACGCCATCTTGCTGTGTCCGTGTCCAGGTGTCCATAATTATAGAAATACGTACCTTGGTTTACAGGCATAGGATTCGTTGCAATACTTCCTTCCCTTTGGTTAAGTGGATCAACTTCAGACTTGGCAATTCCCAGGTTAGCTTAGTGCCAGTTCTTTGGCTAAGTGCTGCTGGGGATGAAATTTCATTTGGCGGGATAGCAATTGCATGATTAACTTAATTCTAAGTCATTTCAATCAGACTGACGGATCAGATGGTTGGTGCCCTGTCTGGGAAATGGGGTGGGGGAATGACAAAATTTTGTACGGCAGTGTTAAATTATGGGGACTTATTTGTGACACTATCTAGACGGAAGACCAGGAAATGGCACTTCCCAGACATTGTGTTTCTGAACATTCCCCCATTTTGAGATTTTACGGTAGAAAATTTTACACTCCCAGCTGTCCAAAATAGTATTTAACTAGTAATTAACTTGTCTTTTTGACCAACATCTTGGATACGGAGTTTTTACTATGAAAGATTATTCCTCTCTTAGAAGGAGCTTAGAAGCAAAATGATGCCAACATTTAATCTTCTCACATGTCCATCATGTACTTGACATTTTCGTGGCCCTGGGATTTTCCAGACAGGAGGCCAAGTCCCCTGACCGGAAGGCCAGCAACCCGCAGCTCCGACGGATTGCCACGTGGATGGGGAAAGGAAAGTTTTAGGCGCGCTAAACACGCCAAAAATTTTGGGGGTTTCTTTTGAAGACAATTTAAAAATTGGGATTTTCGGTAAGAATAACTAAAAATTTAAGGGTTTTATTTTGCAAAATCAACTTTGCGACTGGCAGTCGTTAAGAATTACGGGATTTAAGGTCCCACGACGAAAATTACTGCTTTCCCCATGGGGGCATCTCTCATATCCTCTATATTTTAGTTGCATACGAAATTTTAAGAAACCAACAGCAAGCTTGTAGCGTAAGTAAATGTATGAAAGGGAAATTACCTAAGAAATATTAACCTACATATACTTTCATCAAAGGTTTCTTCCGACGGAACCTGGTAGATATTACAATGATGGAGATATTTGTACACGATACTAAAAAATGTAGGCTACACTTACTTCTCTTTGGTACATAAAGGAAATACATAGCAAAAATATCGTGAGCGAAAAAAAAAATGTTTTGTATTCTTCAATTATCGATATTCAGTTTAGTTTATGTCAATAGGAAATATTTTAACATATTTGAGGAAAAAACAGCATGTTGGCCCGTTGCAGACGATAGACGTTACAGTACCAGTACCTTAGAATGCGGGGCAGAAAACGCCCCCACCATTGAGAGTGGGGAGAACAGCCCCTCTACCTCCCATTTCCTAAGCATCTGTCGCATGTACAACACGATGAACGAAGCTAAGGACCCCAATTTCTTTTATTGCTTTGACCTAATTTTCCGAGTGAAAATAGTCCTGTGCGATATGTATGGATCTGGATCTCCACTCTGCCTAATGTTTAAAGAATTGTTCCCGATGACATTTCAAGTCATTGGTATATCATGGGCGTCAATCATGGGGGGGGGGGGTGACAAACGGACTCTTCCCACACTTTTTGAACTTTTGAAACCAATTCCATGCACACGTTTACAGTTTTGTCCATGTTTCATTATAATCCCACCACCCTACCATATTAATTGAAACTAACAATGACCGGTGTTGGAAACCTTTTGCAGAAGTCTTTGGCGTGTGTCTGTAAAGCTAACAATTTAGGAAAGCGAAAAAAATAACAACGCAAATACAAAAGAACAAACAAGTCATCAAACACTACTTACACAAAGTATCAATGTTTTTTTAAAGCAAACCCTTGATCTAACATGGGGGTTTATCTCTTACATCGACTGTTAGACCTTACATGCTGACGTGAATCTTGCATATGGTGAAAGAGGTCCAAGGAGGGGGTCGGGGTGGGCGGGGGAAGAAACAAAAGTATTTTCTGTTATTCAGGGAAAACTTCATGTCATGATTGTTGGCCAATTAGGAAAAATTTCAAGACAAGACCTTTCGCCCACCCTGTTGTGAAATGTCACCCCATATACCCCTATGTAAATGAAACGTTTTGATCTGTTCAGCAAATTGGATAAACAAATTAATAATATACTTCTGAGTTAAAGAAACTGATGCTTCGCAATATTGAGATAACGAGGTTGAACAATGTAGTCAATTCGCATGTTGCCTGTCTTATCGTGTACAGAACAAATTTAGGAAAATAACCTCACAACTATTGAAAGTCTGTGATGAAAGTAATCTCTCGATAACAAAACAATCGCACTGACCTGGGTGGTTCCCTAGTCGGATAATTTCACTGACACCTTTACATTATACATACTTATTGTAATGCAAACATGTGGTAATAATTACTAGGGGAGAGGTTATTTCCTTTTCTAGGAAGGAAAGTCGGGCTCTTATTAATACAAACGCATACACGGAACCTCCCACAGAAATATCTGTGAAGAATATAGGACAATATCATGACAAGACAAACGACACACTCAACGTAAAATGGAGAGACGGGGACATCTCTTCAGGTTTATATTGTTGGTAGGATGGAAAGACCCCCTCCCCAATACCACCAAAGCATGGAGAAAACATGCGCAGTGTTGCTAGCTGTAAAATTCATATGAAATATGGTTTCAACGTGGTTATGACATACATTTCCAATAAATGACCCATGCGTAGCAATACAAGTAGCAAGGCTCTTTGAAAATTGACCGCTAAATCATAATTGTGAGAGCTTTTAAGGAATATGTTAGTGAAAAATTTTAAATTGACAATGATTTTGTAACTGGGATGCATGTGGCAGGGAGACAACAAGATAGTTGGTATCCCTGGTCATTATGCCAACATCGAACATTGATCACTCATTTCAAATTTTCTCGAGGTTTCGTTTAATGTATATTGCTGGGAACATATGGCGCAGGAAGCAAACTACTGGTGTAAAGTAATGATTCATGTACCAATATGCCTGAATCATTTATAATGCGAATGACCTTCATCACCGCTACTAAATACTTTGTTTTCCTTTCAAATTGATCAGGTGGAAGAAAACTTCTCACTTAGTTTTCAATTTTTCCTGTAATTAGCTTTGTTTGGTATTCTTTCAAGTTATGTTATCTTGGTTGACTCATTGAATATTTTGAGACGAGGGAAGTTTGACTTTGAGGGTTACCATCTAAATAAAGAAAACAGTTTTTATCCCTGTCGCCTACAGCCTTCTAAATGTCTGTCAAGGCAAACCTAAATCTATCTAGTGGTTATATAATTCACAAATAACTTTGGGAAGAAAGCAAAAAAATATTTCGTAGAAGTAGTCGATATTGTAAGGTTCTGTTGTTTTGAGGCAAGTAGTAACCTTTCAAGTAGTTGCAAACCTATCTTCAAAGTCATTGAGAATCCTGACAACATGCAAAAAAAAATCTGCTTCAAACTTTTAAGTTACCGTATGAATCCATATAATTTAATCCATCTGCTTAAACGAAGTTGATCTTTTCATGCCACTTAATATAATTTCGACAGGTCATGACAAGTGCTTCAGAACTCCCTTTATAGAAGTATGGTGGCTATCTTCATTGATTTAGTCCTCAAGTTATCACAAAGCTTCACAATATCAACATTGAACGAGTAAGATACACTTTGATTGCAAGCTGTGTACAGTAATTAGCGTAGGCAACAAAGGAAAAGAATAATGATAACAATGAAAAAAAATTGTTTGTTATTTGCATTGTAATTTGTGCTGCTGTACGTTGTAAACTATGCCCTGAGGTTACGTTAACTAATTGCTGGCAAAAGAATAATGGCAAAGTACCAGCTATAGAAGTGAAGGTTTTGTATGTATACATAGTAAGGTCCTTAACATTTGAAAAGCTCTAAGGCTGACGCTGCTTTCTACACAAGAAATTATAATCAAAGAGAAAACATATCACTTATCCAGGGCACAGATATTTTGACTAGATAGGCACATAGGTGTCATGTGTCATATTACCAGTTCTAAACAGTAGTTAATATTTGAAGGTTGGCGACCCGTCGATAAGTGGGTAAAGAAAAATAAGAGAGGTCACGCACGCAAATCAGTGCTGTTAAACAGGAAAAGCGGTTAGCGAAATGACTCTATAAAATGGCTACATTTACAGCTAGGTTCGTGACACTTTCACTCTTCCCTGTGACGTTGCGTGCGACACACCCAGAGCCATGCTTGCAAAAATCAGAGTATCAGATCGTCTTAACTGATAATGTTTCAAGTTTTCCAACTCCCCGTGAGTATTTTCCTATTCGATCGTTGAACCTTCGAGATCAACGTGCTTGCCAAGAGAGTTCGTTCAACCAAAGGTTCAATGACACGTATGAAGCCTAGTGTTGCATAAACACCTCGGCAGCAATAAACAAATATAAGAGGTATGGCATTGACTGCTTTCTTCAATGAAGTCACCATACTGGTGGCAGTTCCATCACTATAATAGTGATAGTACTGCTATTTTGTAGTATTCAAACCACTAACAAAGGCAAACTGGTAAATTACTTTCAACGCCTGACATTCATGTAGAATACTCTGAGGCCCTTACTTTCCCATGTTTATTTTCATTTTCATTTTATTCCAGCTTTACTAATTAGGGGTTCACTTTAAACCCAACTTGCTCAGAAATTAATTTTTTTTAAACTTTCCTGTCAGCAATAAATTTATATATATATATGGAGACAAGTGTGAAGGTTTAACACAACTAACAAATTCCTAAACATCCTCCATAAAAAGGGTTGAATTATTTGGGAAGATAAAGTATTCAAATGCTTTACAAGTTATTATGTTTATGCCTGTTTGCAAGGTTGGCAAATTGTGATCTATTGCTAAACACACTTTTTACAAGAGTAACACAGCTAAACTAACCTTCCACAAAGCAAAAACTTTGCTGCAACATAACTGATGGAACAGCCCTAGTGATTAAACTGAAAGCTCCTGAATGATTATACTTCTGGATTCAAGTCTTATGATATAGTAAGCTCTCTTATTGTAGCAGCTTAAACTTAATTAGTACAAGATCGTGCTGGTACAGTAATAAACTGTAAATTTCTGTCGCATCTAAGCACTGGCCATTTTATTTCGCAAAATTGAACTAAGGCAGGATGTAAACCCTCGCTGAAGAAGATACAGACCAATTTTGGCATGAAGAAAGTGTATAGCATTAATTCGTGTTTCAACAATAGAGGACAGCATAGTCTGAGGCAAGAGTGAAGTTTAAAATGGAGAATGAAATTCGGTAATATATGGTCAAAACATTTGTCCACAGTACTGAGAAGAAAGGAGCATAAGTCCGTGAATTCTAATGAAAACAGAACTTTTCGAGAAAAGTGTTTGGTAGGGTAATTAACATGATTTAATTGTATTTCAAATTATTTGTATAAAGTGGAGAACAGTCAGTACTTTAAATTTTGCAGACTTTTTCTGCTTATCTAAGACGGGGACTACCTGACTTGGGATTTTTCAGTAGCCGCAATACCATGATGAAACCACACCAATGCAGGTCCCTACGTGATGTCTTGAAACTTTTCGTGTCATCAGAGGGACTGCGATACTTAAAATTCATCTTTGGGGGACTTAACTTTACATGTTTCCCAGTGAAAATTCCTGTTGAAACCTGTTGAACCGGTTTAAACAAGTTTAAACAGGTTTGAACATGTACAAAGGGTAATTGGAAACAAGTATCAACAGGTTTTAACAAAATTTCAATAGGTACCAGTTGACACCTGTTAATTTCATTCGCTCCCACAGGTAATTGGAAAATTGCCTACTCATCCCTTTTTATTCTAGTTTAAACCTGTTGGGATTTCAAAAGGTGTCATCAGGAATTTTCTCCAGGGTTATATTAGATTGCATAATACATATTGAATGAATTCATTTATAGTCCTTTTGGTAAGGATAAACGCCGCCAACAACATGCTGCTGCTAGGCAGTAAGGATATTGGGGAGTAGTTTTAAGTTTTTGACTGCAGTGTGATCAATTTTTTTTTTTATTTTTAAATTGTACAATGCTACATAATGGAAGTCTCAGTGCAGTTCCAACTTAAAGCAACTCTAATCTCACCCCAGACAGTAACAATTCTCCCTCTCAGTCAACTTTTAGCCCCTCCTCCAATTCAAACCGAACCTGCTGTCTAATTACACCTCTTAGCCAGAGCCACAGTAGCCTGCACTGAGTTTAAATTACTTGAGGCATTATTGTCAAAAACAGTGTACAGGCTAAATTGGGAACAAAGCCGACTGTACAATTCATTGTTGACGACCAGAGTGAAACTGTATTGTTTGGATGAATGTCAATCAAAGTACAGTTATCAACTGTATTTTGAACTCTGGGGTATTCCTAAATACGTTAGAGAATTGTAACTCCACAATGGGATAACTAAAAAGGGGATATGACATCCCCCAAACCAGGGAGTTGCAACCCCGTCTCTGCCTAAACATATTTAGGAATAGCCCTAAAGAGTTCTACATACACTTGATAACTACACTTTGACATTTGTTCAAACATTACAGTTTCACTCAGGTTGGTCAACAATGACTTGTACAGTCACCCAAGCAAGCTCACACATACTGTGTTTGACAATATTTTATAGGGGTACATTGGGTTGGTCTGTGAAATTCACTAATTCTTCCAAACCTGTCAAGTTTTCTTTACGTACTAATGACGAATAGTCCAACTAAGACGATCCCCATAACCTATATGTACAAAAAAACTTTTCATGAGATTAATGAAAAATTCAATTTGGTTTTCAAAAATTTGTGACCAGACACTTTCTCACATTAAGTGGTAACCATAGCTGCACATGACTATCACAGGCAAAGGTCCAAATCTTCCAAATATTTGGGTTTATATAAGTGTCGGATGTAGAACTTGACTACTTATGTTAATTATAAGCACTGTCATGTGGTAGTACCCTTTAAAGTCCTTATTGGAGAAGGGACTAGAATTTATTGGTATTGAGATCTGTTAGAGTCTGTGGGTAAGACTAGAAAGCCTTTAAAGTCGTTAACAGAACTTTAATAAACAAATACATCACCTCACCTAAAACGTTTCACAACGGGTTCCTGGGACAAGCAACTAAAGCAATTTGCTCGAGAGCTTCAATAACGTTCATTATTTCCGCCTTCATTACTAAACAATCGTAATAAGGATGAAACGGGCCACTATGTTTATATACAAACACAATGCTTTGCTGTGTTTTACAGGATTGTCATAAGTTCACTAGCCTGAACGTTGTGTTCAAATTGGTCAAAGTTGTATTACATTTACCCTAGCCAATCGACATTTTATTTTTGAATAAAAATGGCGACAGTGTCACTAAGTTCACTAAGTTCTAATAAAACCATGCAAAGAGAGACTGATCTGACCTGGAATCCCAATATGAGAAAGAAAATAGTTTTAGATCATGCACTGCATTATGTTTTATGTCTTTGAATTTTAACTGTGCAAATTGCAACAGGTACGGACATTAAATGTGTTGCGGGTCCGGCCGGTGTGTTTTGCCGGGAAAGAGAATGCTTATCATCATCTGTCAAATTCCGTAAATTTGCTGTTACTGAAAAGTTGGTATCAAATAGTAGAAGGGTGGGGGTGATGAATCGCTTCTGAAACTAATCATTTCTACTTCGAATGGCAATACTGAGATAATATGACCAAGTCATTTTAATATTACGGGCGAAAAATATTCTGCATTCGCGCATTGGAGCGGAACGGGGGAAAACGTTCCTAGGCATAAAATAAAATTTCGCTTTTACGAGTGACTTTGAGGGTAATCAGTCAACATCACTTACACTGTAAAGTGAAAGCTAAAGTGTGCTCATCAATAAACGGGCTTCTGGTGCATGCGTAGTAACGCTTTCGATGGATACATGCATACAGTATACTGTAATAAGTATGAAGTCGGTTAAGGTTAGTTTCACGGCGGTCATCATAACTTTGAAGAATTAAGTACACAAATAGGTGGAAAAGGGATCAAGATGGGGTAATGGGAACTTGCCTCGAGGCCTCCTATGCACCCTGATAAATTGACATATTTCAGATGCAATTATCCTATATGTAGGCTATATATTTATATTTATAATAGGCTATACCATTTAGTTGTAAAATAAGAACTCCCTGAGAGACGGTACACTATCGTCACGGCCCTCATGGGTCTTACATGCATCCTTTCTCAAGAGTCCCAATAAACTGGGCTAACCGCATTTTCAAGCTTTGAACCTTCACTTAACTTGGCCTTGTCCCGAATCCTAAGGGAGAAAATGGCTCTCAGCCGCAGGCCTCTGCTTATTGGATTTAGACGTTATCTCTCCGTTTAGTAACACACTTACTACATGTGTTCCGAGCTTCCAGCTGTCACCACAGTGACACAGTCACCTACAATATGTTGCCAGGCTTTATACACCGTGTGACTTAACAGCTCCTGATCAAAAGACTATACACTGTAGTCAGTTTACATGCATCCTTTCTCAAGATTTCGAATAGCCCACGGTCATTTTCTTGAAGGTCCTGAAACACTTTAGCCTTATCCCAAATCCTACAAAAAGAAACTAAGTCCTTTTAGTCTCAGGCTTTTGCTTACCGAATTTACAGACCTACAGAATGTACTTACTATTATCAATTGCTGGAAAACTCACCTTTTGCACCTACGCCTGTCGACAGGGATTAAATCTCCCTTCAGATGTATGACTTTCTCCATTTTAATCTTGCCACAGAAATTTCACCTAACCAACTTCGGCTAAGGCACTACACCTAAAAGATGACTATGTTCATTCCGATAAAATAACAAGCTTATCTCCGATAACATCCGAAACAATGGCTATAATTAAAAACCGTATTTATCTTTTCGCGACACTGTTACAGGTTTACTTAGCAATGCCACCTGTTTTTGTTGAGCACGCTTTATTGACATGCCTGATAGGTATGACTGCAGTAACCGTTTGTTTAAGGAAGCTTACCCCCAGTTCCAAAGAACTTAAAACGCCACTTCAAGCGAATGCTATTAAAAGATTGTGCTTGCGAAACAAAGGCACTGAAATAAAAGTATGTCAAGACCGTTGTTTCCAAGCTTTAATTAAGACACGATGTTCTAGGGTAAAGTTCCAGTCGTCGTATCCTCAGTGTCGAATAGTCGCGTACAGAATGATGTGATACGCTGTTGCCGTGTCTTTTATAAATAAGCGGCAAGGCTTAGTGAAGAAGGCTAGTAACCCGTGACCGCTTCGTGAACTTTCCTTTTATCTGAATAGCTAGTTACATAGACGGGAAACATCATTTGTCAATCAGTAACTATAGCTATATGTAAATGTACGTGGTGGCCTGGTAAATGTGTGAATGCATATGACGTTGCTTGACACACACTAGATTCATGAAATGCTAACGCAAGCAAACAAGGCCGATCTACGTTTTGATGTCCAGAAAAGCACATTCTGTTATCGGCCCGGTCAAGCACAATTATGTAATTTGCGGCCACCGTTCTCAGTGACGTCGCTAGGATTTGGCGGTTGGGGTGAACAACAAATGTTGCAATTCACCCCACCTAAACCCAGATGGTCGGTGTAAACTGTGCGTGTGGGTATCTAAGATACTCTTCACCGGGGGTAAACCCTACCTTTATCACCTAGCGTGGAGGAGCCGTCCCAGGGGAGGTGTAGGGGATGAGAAATTAGTTAGTTCGTATATAGTGACTTAGATACAAAATGATGCTATACCGTTGGGAAAGTTTCGAATTGCCCAGAGGTTGACAAACTATCATAAATTACGTTGCATTTAAAACTGAAACATTTGCCATTTGTTGTATCGTGCACAATGGCAATTTTCATACGGTCACTCCTTTTTACTACTACAAACACTAATTATAAACAAGAGCTACCTTATTCACCTAATTCGCGCTTATATGTTGCTATCATTAGGAAAAGTGAGTCTTAAATTGTTTAAAGGGAGAATGAAGTCACCCCATTAAAGAATTGTGTAGTAGACTATCCTATTTCCTGAATGGCTCTTGAGAATCATGTGACAGTATTTTTCTCACTCAATTGTAAAATTTACGAGGAGCAACTGCTTGTTTTACCTTGAGTATGCAATATTTATGTCCTAAAATGTCATGAAAGATACTTGGAAGAGAAATAAGAAGAAATTTGTGACATTTAGCTAATTGTTTCAAAATAAATTTGGGGCGACTGCTTTTGAACTTAAAGGCGTGCATATAGTTTTCTCTTCCCATAAATCGTAAATATCCCGGTGGAAGTTGAGGTTATCTTTTTAAAGTTGCACTCAACTCTAATGAGAGTGTGACTATTAACCCTCATAGTACCTACACAATTGTCAATTTTGAAAGCAGTTGGCTTTTAGGAAGGAAGGGAAAGCAATATGTTATTAAACATAAGGATTTTGTTCCTTATAGCAGTTACCGACCTATGTATTGTTCGTTTCTGTTTGTTGGACCCAGAGAAGGGCCTTCATCAATATCATCGGTTAAAACAAAGCAGTACCACCACGCTGGACGTCTTTAACGTGGAGCGTTCTTTGCTATGCTATTTGTGAGCTGATATTTTTTTGTAAACCCAACTGTACAGGCGGTTGCATCTGACGTATGGTGATACAAAAAGCTCTTTCGACCCTCTATGCATCGCATCAAACATTGACGCATTTGATACGAACAGGGGAAGGGGTTACAACGTGCAGGTGCCGAATCTGATTTCGCTGTATTGACACAGATTGAGAGCAATCGCCATTCTCAGAATTTCACAGTACCGAATAGTCACTATCTTTTAGTGGAACTAATAATTCTTCCTTACAGGGGGAATATCTTCATCCCTGATAGTTCCAAATCGCCCAACTAGGTCACGTCTAGCCCCTTCCAAAACTATCTTAGGCTCCGCCTCCTTGTACAGACGCAAAGCTGCCTGGTTTATTGCTTAAGGCCATATCCTAGTGAGCTACTGAGCATGCAAGGCTGTAATGTGAAATCAAAACAGTCTCCGTACATGCTGTTTAAAGTGAGCCATTCTGCATCTTTTAAAGTTGATGTCATTCAAAGAGTAGTCACCGATTGAGTATTTTGGTTTCCACTAATCAAAAATGTACTTGGAATGATAATTGTCTGACTTTAATCAACATGTATTTTTTATACCTCAAAGACCACTTTATTTTCCAAAGTTTCTTGCTGCTATACAAAATGTGAATATAGGTCTTACTATATCAAAGTATAGATAACTGACTGTGTGAATGCCATGAACAAATCGTTCATATTTCACAATGGGGACAAATATCATGTTAAGTATGCTACTTTCGGCGAAAACCCCAATCTCCTGTATAAGAAGTACGACCCGGAGCCTATCAGCGACAAGGAAAGTGAGAAAGTAGGCCGTTGGTGTCCATGAAACGCATCATAAAAATGGGTCGCGTACTTCAATTGATACGATCTGATGTACGTATAGCAAGTGCCCGATAAAATTTGCCGAAGTGTAAATGGAGGGCATCATCCAAGAATTGTTTTGCGCTGCATGAGAAAGAAGTGGTGTGATAAATATGAGTATTAGCAAAGGGAGAATGAAGAAGGCCGTCTGAAACTTCTGTGATAAAAATACAGATAATGGTAAGTGTAAGAAATATATCACATTCGTGAAAGTTCTGGATGCTATAATTATTATGAGGGAAAAAACTCAGCTAAGAGTGGCCCTCCTGAGAAGGCATCAGGGGATGCGTTTCATGCATGGTAATTCAAACCTATAATATTATGTCTAACTAGTACAAGGGCTACGAAAAAGAAAAATAGTGGAATCGCATAATGCACGCCCCTTCAACACTGTCAGTACTGATTCATTCGTAGGTAGCCATGGGGCCTGTGTTTTACTTTTTCAAAAAAATTGTAGCTTTCTTCAGAGTTTCGTGTGCACTACATCACGGACAAGATATTTGATTGCACAGCCAGTTGGCAAGCGCCCTTATTTTTCAGAATTCGTATCAAGTACCAGTGGCGTCACCAAGGGGGGGGGGAGGGGGCACGTGCCCCCTGGAAACCTTGTGCCCCCTTCTGCCCCAACTGAAATTTGGGATTTTCAAAAAAAAAAAAAAATAGATCTTCTGTAAGTTCTGTGGTCAGAGTATTCGACTACCAGGTTTCATATGATTTGATTCTTCTTAGGACAAGAAAAGGCAGCAATTTGTATTTTTT
>WURT03578858.1:0-16678 GCA_009936505.3 Holothuria glaberrima
ATGAATGAATGAATGAATGAATGAATGAATGAATGAATGAATGAATGAATGAATGAATGAATGAATGAATGAATAAAGTTAGCGATAGCTTATGCAAGTCTAGAGGGAGGAGAGATGGCGCACGGCAGGTATAAACCGGGATACTTTGTCCAAAGTGAGCGCTACTATTTGGCAACGAGCAGAAGGGCAAAAACCAAACGTTTTACTACCAAAATGAGCTACTTCTTCAAGGGACACTAAGACTTGACATGACCAGCCTCTTCACCTTCAGACCCCTACAACATGGGTCTTGCAGACGTAGCCTCGAGGCATTCTGAAAGGGAAAGAGGGAGTGTTCCAAGATTGGTCGACCAAACGGAAGAAAATGCCAACAGGAAAAGGAGAAAGTGTATGCGAGGCCCAGGGGACCCATATGGCCCTAGGTTGGGCCCAAAGGTAACGCCCAGATGAGGCCAGGGGCGAAGTCCCAGAAAAGGTTGGACCATGTTCAGAATTATGGGCTTCACAATGAAGCATTTATATAAGTTAGTGCATTTAATGGGTATTCGGTAATGGACACAACACTGAAATCACGATTTGGACACTTCTTATTTCTGGAGTCGGACTAACAGTTGTTGATGAAGGGAATTATGATGGAGGAGATCTGGTGATTGTAGGGGTTGTGTGTGACTTTGGACCTGTATAATCACCCAAGCTGTCATACAGGAAGTGGGCCTCATCATGTCAAGTAGCAGTAACGGAGGCGGGAAAAGCTCGCCTTAAAATATTGCATTTTCAAGACATTTTAGAAGTATAGTCTAATACATTTCATAGGAGACTTTATCTTGTACAACAGATTAGCTGATATTTTCAAGTACCAGATTTAGTTGGAGAAAGCAGGAGAGAGGGCTACATGTAAGGGAATTTCCCCGAAGGCCACTGTTTTCAGACCACTTTGAAAGCAACTGGATGAAATCACATTACCAGTGCATGGCGGATCCGGGAATTTTCATTGAAGAGCTATTCATGCTGTAGATACAAGACCAATGTCGACTTCGGCCTCACTATACGTTTAGGGACTGAATCTACCTCACGTGCGGCGTGAGTATGGCAAAAATTTCGCATCCAAAATTCTTTCGGTTCAGTTCAAAGTAAAATACATCGGCTGTCACGGTGTCTGGTCCAAATCGGTCATAACAAACTCTCGGCCGGGCCACTTCTTCCTGACGATGGTCAAACCCGTCATTGTCGTTTACTGTACTGTGTGGCGAACAACTACGCGGTACCGGATTTAAATCCCGTTCTTTACAAAAAACTGTGTAAACTATCTATAGTTTACTTTAAAGAAGGGATTCTGCTCTGCTTAGCCATATCCAATGGAACTGTTAAAGAAACAGAAAAGCAAAATCCAAAAGAGTGCGCACGCCAGACTGTTTTAAGGTTTATAGAAGAACCCGCCCTCATAGAGAGCAAAAACAGGTAAACCTTCCGTCTGGTATACCGTACTTTATCGCATTCACTATGCCACGACGAACTGGAAACTTCTTTCTTTACGGGGATTCAACATAACCCCCGGTCTAATGGCACCGCTAGGACTTGATGGCTGGGGAGGGGGGCACAGAAGATGATGTCATAATTCCATCCTAGATAAAGTCAGACGCCGGGTTTAAAGTATGCATATTGGTAGAGTACTTTGCACTAGAAGTTGGACCCTTCCTTTGTCACCTAAAGCGAAGGTGATGTACTGGTGGAGGGGTCTAAAGGAAGGGAGGACTCTCACAGAGATTTATGTTTTTTTTTTTTGTTTAAGGTGG
Organism: Holothuria glaberrima; assembly: GCA_009936505.3. Taxonomy (NCBI): domain Eukaryota; kingdom Metazoa; phylum Echinodermata; class Holothuroidea; order Aspidochirotida; family Holothuriidae; genus Holothuria; species Holothuria glaberrima. The sequence goes on from WURT03578858.1 coordinate 1,794, forward strand.
CAAAAGATGCAAAAATGATGCTATCTTTGGCAAAGTTTTGAACTGATTAGCCTGTATAATGAAGAATTATTCTTATTTTTGATTGGTGTAATGGAAGGGTATGATGTCTCAGTGGGGTTGGGGAGGGGGTTGAAATCCTTTTCTAAGTTGAGCAATTTACTTGTAGGTAAGGTTACTTAATACTATTTCAAATTGGTGGTATCTTTGGTGAAGCTTTGTACTGATTTCATGTTAAGAAATAGAGTGGTATTTTGGCCGTGGCATAGCACACCTCTAATGGTGGTAACATTATAGAACGGCACAAAGAAGTTCTGGGGTAATTACAAAATGGGAACGTTAGTATGATGCTTTTAACGGACAACCAAATGAAACTTTTGGATAGCATGTCCCCAACATAGTAGTTTCACTGACTTTGAAAGAGAATCCAAATGTACAGACTATATGGGGAAAACCGCAATCGTAGTAAAAGTATAACAATGGGGAATGACCAAGATAGCTCAAATCATGAACATCGCACTACAAATGCTAGTATGAGGTTGGACTTCCAAGTTTTCGGAAAATGGTTCTCGCCAGAATAATCTCGTGCATTATCCTCCTAAGGCCCGTAGCTAGACAAGGTAATGAAGGGGGCAAAAAATTTTCAGGGTGTCAAATGTGTAAAAATATCAACTTAAAATCTTCCTGGGGGGGGGGGAATTTTCAAGGGGGCTTCCCCCTTGACTACGGGCATGATTCTCGTAATAAAAGTCATCAGGCATAAAGTATGAACTCTGGCAATTGCTCGTAAAGCGCTCCGAATCTTTGCTTAGGAATTGTTACAAAATCCGTAAACCTATCTTTGAGCAAATAAGTTTAGAGTGGTATTTAAAAAATAGGATTTGGGGGTAGGAGCCCGAGGAGTACCCGAACTTTTTATCATTTTGAAAGGATTTGTGGTAGGAAGTGATTAAAGTAGCCTCGTGTAGGCCTTTTCTAAGGATTAACTGACTTGACTGGGGCTCAAATGGGGTTTCCAAACAATAATTCTAGACGCCAGTATGGTACAATGGGGTCCCTAAAGTTGCACCTTCTAACCATGCTCGGCTGCCACCCTATATTCGTCTTACCTTCCTCTTTTTTGCTTTTTCTCCCTCCTGTTCCATGTGTCCTTCATTTTGCGACTGCCTCACCGTGACACGATATCAAACTGCCATGAACGAATTTTGTCGTGTTTGAGACAAATATGATTACGTTGAATGTGTATTTGACCGGGGTTCTCAAATGCTACTACATGAGTAGTCTACAGCTTCCACATATTCCTCACCCCAACACACACACACTTACTTACAGGATCGTGCATTTTCTTTTTCGTGTTTCCTCCTTTTTCCATGTTTACTTTCCCCCCCCCCCCTTCTTCTTTCCTTTCCTTCTTCCTCTTTCCTCTATCGTTCCTTCTTTTTCCTCTTCGTTCACTCTTCATTTTGCAGACTGGTGCAGAATTTAGCCGACTGGATCTGCGAATGGGGTGGGCATTACACCCCACCCGTTAAGCGACGGCTCTGCCTGTGGGGAGACTTTCCTCTTCGACTTTTCTCCATTTTTTCTCTTAATCGTTATCTTCGGCATATGTAATGAGCATGAAGCTTTGTTATTCTTTTGATTTTGCGCTACATACAACACATTATTATCAATAAAGCTATTGTCTAAACACGTATCAGAGCAATATCAACACTTGAAGTGGAAACACAGCCCAACAAGATGCATAAATTATCACAAACAGGTGAAGTAGTAGTGGTTGTGATAATTTCTAACAGGTGACAGCCCCTCTACACCCAATTGCTCTTTCAAGCTCTCTTCTTTTAAATACAAGTGGCCAGGGCACATCAATACAAGGGGCGTATACTCGGGGTGAATAAAATATAGAAAAGTTGCTGCACGCTACCCATAGGTCACCACAATTGGCGTTTGTTAAAATTGAAATCACGCCCTCCCCTTCCCCCAACCGGGTAAAAAATCCTGCATACAAGATGAATATAGCAATATATAAGAACGACTCAAATAACAAATTTGCGTTGCTTCAGACTGACAAACAGAGTCCATTAAAACTTTACAGACCGTTACAATCACTCCCATTAAATACCAGAATAAGACTTCAAACGTCAATATCGATCAAGTATACTTTTATAGTTTAAGAAACTGTTACGTTTGTCAATCAATCAGATAAAATATTTATACAGGGGATAAAATTCCCTCCTTCACAAAATTATGCAACCTTCGTCTCAGAGTCTTGGTGCTATATTTATAAAGATAGGGAGATAAAGATGGGAAGAAAGGATAGGACGCTTATAATTATAACACGGTGAATTTTTATCCACTGTTTATATTGCTCGCGCATAACTGAAGCGGACAGCTATTAGTTTTGTAGTAAGGCACGTATTGCGAGTCTTCTTGCAAGTTGTGCGTTTGGGGACGGGGGTGGGGGACAAAGTCAAATATGAAGTGGCTCACTTGAGCACAGGAAAATTTTGTTGAGCCTGTTCAAGACAAAAGTGGTGCCAGGATTCGCCAGAGGGGGGACCAAGCAGGGAGAGCTACTCAGCGAAGCCCCAATATATCTGAGGGGTTGCTTGGAAGGTCCCGAAAACACTGAAATATATTAGAGGACGAATTTGAGGTCTTCTACGGGAAATATGAAAATGTAGTGGGTTCTAATGAAGAAAATTTGAAAATCCTGCGCTTCACTGAAGAATCTGCCTTTCTTGAAAGCAAAACCAGCTCCCTGGCAAAGCTGATTGAGCAAGGAATATATACAGCCTGCTACATAGGTAACCTATATACCGAGTTGTATACCAGCTATTCGAAAGGTTGAATGCAGTGGCGTACGCAGGATATCTCTCCGGGGGGCATGCAGTATGGTGTGTGATCGACGGCCTAGGGTAGGGGTCTAAGGGGGAGGGGGTTCCCCTCCCCTTTGAAAATTTTTGAAATATTAGGCGTCCTTAGATGCAATCTGGTGCCACATATGCTACCTTTTGAAGTAAAATTTGTGTTAGAAAATTGACGTATTTTTAGGAACTAAGATCAAATTGACCTCAGTGAGGAGGTTCATGGTGGGATACCCCTCCTCTTTTTAAAATTTTTGGAAAATTAGGTGTCCTTACATGAAATTTGGTGCCACATATGCTACCTTTTGAAGTAAAATTTGTGTTAAAAATTACGTATTTTTAGGATCTACAAAAAAAAATTGGCATCCGTGAGGGGGCGTGGCCCAATGCCCCCCCTTCGTACGCCAGTGGTTGAATGGGACTAAATGATCTCACATTCCCACGGAATCACGTTTAGCTTTGAATGGACCGACTTATGATGACTATGCGTCCGAGTTAGATGCGCACTGAGTGTATGAGTCACCCCACATTGATATGGAAATTCATAACTGTGCCAAATTAACGTATAGCATGTACTTACGAATTACAGGATTTACTAGTGACTTGGACCCTAGATCTGCCAGTAAGGTCCCCTTCCCCATTCCCACCCACCGCCAAAATTGATACAGGGTACCAAAGCTGTCACTTTGTCTTTTTTGCAACTGATTGTGAGCGGCCTTATTTTCAGTTTTATATCCCCCCCCCCACCCGCCGTTGGGTATGAACCATATTAGCCAAGAAATCCATGCCCTTCACTCATGCACACAAGTTGGCCTTGACGCTCTTCAAAAAATGAGTACTCTCGCGCTTGATGTAACAAAGTCGAATTGCTTCAGTTCAAAGAATTTGGAACGTTAAGTCGGCAAAGGATATACTGGAATTTTGCGAGGTTAGAATGCCCCAGATTAAAGTAATAAGTTTTTTAGCAAGTCACGTAAAAGGACATGAATAGGTTCAGTTACGCAATTATCATGCATAGAATGATATGAATAAAGAGAAAATTTGTCATTTCTTTGGCAACTACCGCTTAGACGAAAACAAAAGATCTACAGGGAATGATAAAACTGTGCATTGTATGCAAAATAGAGGAGCAATACAGGAACACAAACGCATTGATTCCTCTCAGTGTAGCAGAATGATGAAACGTTTTGGGATCGTAGGCAAAGTTCACTTACCCAGGTTACTCTACTCGACCACTGACCAAGCCAGTAACCAGGCGGTGGGGAGAAGGGACGGTATCCCCCGAAAAATACCCCTAGAAAATAAAAATGCCCATTTCCCAAATTCATTTTAGTATACATCTCCCTCTCACCTCAAAAAATGTTACACTGAGGAAGCTTTCTCGCCCCTCCAGTGCATTGTCTGGCTACGGGCCTGCTGTTGACAGACGGGACCCCTCCCCCATGCCACCTCGTAGGATGTGTTTTTGATCGGTTGAATACCCTATAAACAACGTCATTTCGAGGGCGTGAACAAACAAAAGATCGTCCTTCAAAGCCATTCCGGACGAGTACTTGTGCTAAGCTTTCTTTGGTTTTGTAAATTGAAATTCTTGTTTTCCGGAGGTCAAACGGATCGGATGGTCCCGGTGGTGGATCCAAAGGGGAGCACCAGGCACGCCCCCATTGACCGTCATGTGTGAAAAAAAGTTGAGACAAAAAAGAAAATGCTTCAAAATTTGTCAATAGCACCATTTTGCATCTCTGCACTCTTCTAAAAGCAAAAATTTTCCGGAGGGGAAGGGGACCCTCTTAGACCCCTTCCCAGGACAACGATCAATCAAACCTTGCGCCCCTCTATTGGAAATTCCAGGATACACCCCTGGGTTCAACATATACTGTTGTTAACATCATTGTACTGATCCACTGCCACTGTCACCACTGTCACCAGAGCTTGCCTACGTAGCAACCTATACCTGTATACCGTATATTCCTTATTCCGTCGGTGGTTTTGGGAAGCTGAGGAGCTGAACAAACAGAGTCCGCTCCGCGGGGTATCCCAGAGCTGAGGTTCGACTCTGTATATAATATACAAAGGCAGGATCGAATCAGGTATCTGAATAAACGTATTTAAACCAAATGGACACATATTGCAACCATGGGTTTTCTATGCTAACCATGGTCTCTGTAACGATAAGTCATACAGTCAGGAATGGATCAAGGGATATTCAAGGGGTAGGGAGGAGAGGAGGCACGCACGATGGCAAATTTTAAGTACACCGAAAGCTCACCACGAGCTCCAAGTGTGACTTTGCTCGCGTGAGGTCCAGGCCCCTGGCGTGGTACTCAGGGCGAAGCAGCTCGCAATCTTGGATGATTAGGACTTGAAAAATCCGTTTCAGTTACTTTGTTAAGGAGATTTTATTTCATTGAAATTACAGGCTAATATAAACCAACACATGAACATTCGGTATAACTACCCTTGGGAATATCGGGCTGGCCACTAAATTCAATTAATTTCTGTTCAATCTTTTTTTATATTAACATAAGTAGAAGTGGGAGCTAGGCTTCAGCTATTGCACTTGTAAGGGAAACCTTAACATGATCCCTTTAAATTTAATCATTAATTGTTGCTAGTGTTACACGACAATTGTGTCGTTCTTAACTATATTGAAGAGGCTGTTGTGGCACGTCAAACAAATTTAGGATTCTTCGCCGGATATCTACATCAATAATAGGCGGCACTCTGACTGACCTAGATTCATACAAAACGTCACTCTAATTCAGCGATTCCCAACGGGTGCGTTATCGCCTACTTGGGGGAGTTTGAGCAACTCAGGGGGCGATGAGCGGTAAGGGGCGGCAGGGGCGTGAAAAAATGAGATATTTAACTTAAACCCGGTCTTTACCTCATTCCAAAAGATTACCTCTAGCTTAGCTCCCAAATAAGTTCACCTTAAAAGGAGATAAAATGAATTCAACAAGTCGCGTAGGTCTAACAATCTCTCCTTGGATGCGATACTAGTTTATGAACTATTTTAATGCCAGATGCCAGGAAATCGCATTTAAAAGTTTAATATTAAAAATTTCCTGGCGAGGACCCTTATATTCCCATCAATGCCAATGAAAACGGTAAGCATCGCTAAAATTATCCCATCACTTTTTCCTCGAAATTGTAGTTTTTTTTTTTTTTTTCTTTGCTGTCGATAGACTTGACATACTGACAGAAGAGACAGTTGTAAATTACTGCAATGTACTATAAAGGAAAACTATCAAATGTTTTCAAAAGTGCAAGTTTTAGGTTGGGGTGTCTTTCTCATTATAACGACCCGAGGGCGGCTTGAGTAGCCAGGGCAGTGGCCTGTCGGGGTCGGGGGCAAGGGAGCAGCTGTCCCCTGCGATTACCAAACCCTAACTGAAAAATGGCCTACTTGAAAAAATACAGAAAATACTAAAACCTTCATCCTCCTGATTATATTTTCAAGGTTCTCTGGACCTGGGAAATCGCATATAGCCTACAGGTTTCCTTTTTCAAAAAATTTCTCGGGAGGTACCCTGAACCCCGCCGCAGATAGTTTCTTATGCGGGTAACACGCACTAACAAATGAACCTTCTTACTCATGCATGATGCACACAACACAGATGAATCCATTCTTTGAAGAATTTTAGTATTCCTTCTCACTCAGTGTCCGGCACAGCATGCCAATATAAAACAAAGCCAAATGATAACCTTTAATTTCATGCGGAATTAATTAGCTTGTTTAAGTACCTTTTAGTCATGTGTTCTCTTACGAAATGATTTAACCAAATAAATTTTTCCAGTGAAATTTTTCTTCTCGACGTCTCGGTTTCTAAAAAATGAAGTCTCAAAAAGAGTTTAGAAGCAGCTTTGGAAGCCCAGAAGGCTTCATTCATTTTGCACCAATCTGGGAGGCATTTTTGACAAAAAATAGAGCTATGCTACACACCACCCCTAACAAAAACAAAATAATTAAATGTGCACTAAGTAATGCGAATTTCTAAATACGTAATCAGTTCAAAGCTTTTCCAAAGACATCAATTTCCACCTTTGCAAAGACCTTACAAAATGTCATTTCTTCCTGTGAGGACCTTCCTCAGGGCGGCAGTTGGTGACAAAGACAAAGAAAGGATTAGCCTGGTTGCCAAGTTCATAGCTATGCCACTGGACGCTGTAATGTACTGCCCTTTTTGATATTTCGGCCAGGCTACAGCCCTGGTGCACGGTGGCAGAAATCTTTCAATGCTTCAAGCGACCAAATATCACCCTTCTTCCGCCCCACTCACAATGGAATCCCCTTGCAGCATCAAAGAAGAGGCAGTCCATAAGTAACTAAATACAAACTGGTCTAAGGTGGAGTTTTGTAATTTCTTTAAAGAGCAGTTATAAGGTTATTAGATAATCAGAAGATAGTATAAAAATTGACTTACAGTGCACTATAATTTATTTGTCAATTTCTTATATATCCAAAGGTTCCTGGGGCTTTTGCCCCTTTGTCTCTCACATGAACATTGTCCCGGGATCTCCATTAGATGATCGGAGGGGGGGGGCGCTCCACACTTCATCATGTGTATTCTTTTTTATCGGTTCATGCATAGCAGTGCTATGTTATAGACCGGGTAGGGGGCGTTTGTCCAGTCAAATTCGTTGAAAGGGGGTGTTGAGCTGAAAAAATTTGGGAACCACTGCTCTTATTGGTCAAAGATGACTTACGAAGATCAGTAGTATACCCACTGCATAGCAGACTCTTTACACACAATAGTATGTGGATTCAACCTTGAGCAATTTAAACTCTGTACAGGCTACTGTGTCTTTCTCTGGGAGGCCACTGTATTAGTGTCTCAATTGGAGGAGGGGCGAGAAGTAAACTTTATAGGGAGAATTTTTACAGACCCAGTTTTATTAATAATAAAATCTTTACAGTTTTTCCCTGGAGTTGTTTCTAGGCTGCATTCTTGCACAAGGGCGAAGGAAGCGGGGCTGGGGGCTTCATCCCCCAGCAAAATTGTGGTGGTGGAAGTATGCTTCAGTCCCCCTCTTTCCAAGAACGATTACCCCTTATTTGTCTCTTCTGTAAGAAATGCCAAATACTTGCAGTAATTAACTTTAAAAATTTGTCCAAAATGATGCACCAAATTGCATCTAAGAACACTCAAATATCCAAAAAAATTTTCCAAAGGGGAGGGGAACACCTTAGACCCCTCCCCCCAGGACAGCGAACCGAAACAAGATTCAGCCCTCAGTCTCGAACAGCTTCCTACGCTTATGTTCTTGCATAATCTCATAGAAATTGAGACTATAATGGACAATTAAAGAAAGGCATTTTGAAAGGGAAAGTGCAGTCCCCCTCCCCACCCCCAATTTAAAAGAGTGTGTCGCGTGATCCTAGTTCAAGAATGGCTCTTATCAATCATGTGACAATATGTTTGGTACTCATTTGTTAAATGTATGCAGAAAACTCCTTGGTTCAATGATTTACCTTCAATATTCAATGCCTGTATACAGAACTATAATGAAAATGAAAGATACTTGTGAGCGAAATATGAGGAGATCTGTAAGATTTAGCAAACTTTTGAAAATGAACTTAGGGCGACTGATATCAGTAGCGTAACGTAAGGGGGCAGGGGCGGTCCCCCCACTTGTCCTGGGATGATCTATAGGTACATTTGCTGATCTTTTCGGTACATCCGCCGACTGCGGAACTTAATAGGTTTATCGTATATTTAATATGCTCAGAAAGTATTCCACCTGGCTCTTTGCCAGGTCCGTAGGTAGGCAGTAAGTTCTGTACAATTCTTTCTATAACTTTAAAAAAAATCGCGCGCTAGGCGCGCTTTCATCTTCAGTTCTATCTAGCTGTAACGCCTGCCATTTCCAACATACTGGGTTTATTCAACGTTAAAGGTTCCACAAATATTGTAGTCGTGATTCAATAGAAACACGAAAATAAAACGTTACGAAATTCTAACCTCTTTTTCCTATCTTTAAGAAGATTCTTCAACCTGACCATCGTGGCAAATATATGTTGTGAGGAAAAAGATTTTTCAGTTTCGTCTGGGAGCCTAAATGGGTAAGATGAAAAATGTACTCCCCGAAGAAGACCATGCAGTTGCACCATCAATTTTTTTGTTTGCTCTTAAAAAGGGCAGATTTTTTAATAAAAACCCAAACTTTTTCAACTTTTCTCAATGAAAACAAAAATATGAAATCTTTTGCAATATAATCCCAATTTTTTGGGCGCGCTTTGCGCGCCTAATATTTTGCGATCGGCATCATTTCCGCAACCTATTGCTTCCGTCGGGGCTAAGAGCTGGCCTCTAGTCAGGGCGCTTGGCCCCCGTTGGTAAATCCAGGTTCCATCCCTGGCTGAGCCTGCATGCAGTTTTTCCTTTGGGCAATAAAGTATGCCCCAAAATATTGAAACATTTGGCAACATTTTGCATCTGGCCATCCTCCTCACCAGGATAAGACAAAAGTTTTAGGCCAGACATCCCCCACTTCCAAAATCAAATCGACGCCTCTGGTTATTGGTATTTTGTAGTTTTATGAACTACGAAGATATGGGAAAATAATGCAAGATTTGGGGTGGATGGGAGGGGGTCACGAGTGTGTGGTGACTTGTTAAGTGATAACCCTTTGACAAAATGTCGGTACATTCACTATATGCTGTCGTTACATTTACCTTATTTTCATCCCTACCACCCCCCCCCCCCACTTCTATCACCCCAGTTACGCTACAGAATGCCATGTCCCTTTAAGGAAAGTGTATTGCCGTAAATTTTACAGCATGTACCTTGCCGGCTACTTTAAAAGATATCGTTCCTAATTGTGACGGGTATGTGGACAACAACATTTTCTATTACCATGATTTTGTTTGAGGATTAAGAGTTTAACGACCCGAGCCTGATGAGAAGGCAGGTCTGAACCAACACTTATCAGCTTATACAGGCTGCTTTGATACAAGGGTGTAATAAATAGCCTATAGCATACACTGGACAGAATTGTTTATATGTAAACATCTATTAAATATTTACCACAATACGGACATCCTAAGATACTAGCCACCATGCGGTCACCACGAGTGGATTAACAAAGATCGAAAACGAACAGCATGTGCGTTTTCTATTACTGTGTCCAGTTTTTCCCGCATGCTAGGCCACACGGCCTTTTAGGCGGGCGCACTCTGCACCGACCAGACTGAAACCAGACAGGTTTTCAGTCGCGTCGCAATCGGGGGTCACAGTCGGGTTAGTGCAGTATGCGCCTACGATTAATTTCCACCACTCCATGGTGAGTTTGTAGAGTAGAAATGCAAACAAGTCAATTTTAATTAAGTCAAGCCCCGATCCATTTTTCTTAAAGGGCAGTTATAGTCATCCCAGACAGTTCCAATTCTCCCAATTAAACAACTTGTAGTTCCTCCCATAAGTGTAAAGCTCCTCCTTGTGCAGATACAACCAATTTTATTGCTAAAGGCCATGTCATGGTGGGCATACAATGATCAATGATGGACCACCCAGCGGGAGGGATAAAGCCCGCAACCCCATTTAAGAACCCGAGATACAGACTGTAAGCAAACACAAAATAAGGCAACGGTTTCAATCAGTTTAAGTGCGTAATATATTTAACATTCACAGATTTCTCCTCCATTTGCATACATCATAATTATCGTTCGATAGAAAACAACCAAAAACAAAAATTTACGTTTCCGATCATGGTCATAGACAAAACTGTTTTTCTGAAATCACGTTCTTCGAGGATACCCGGCCACGTGTTAACATGACAAGAAATCACATTTTTCGACGAGTGACGGGAGTTTGTAATTCCGTCTCAAGGTTTATGATGTAGTAAAAATTAACGATGCGACTTTCTATTCTGACACGTGAGAAGGTTTCGGAACCTTCCATTTCTTGAAGTGTCGTCATTACCTACTCCAAACTTATCTAGAAGTAAATTCAATAAAGCAATTACTCGATTGTACTTCCTAACAAAAGACGTAAACATTAACGTCTTACGGATGCACCTGTAATTTTTCTTTAACAAAATCAACTTTTTTTATCAAAACAGATGAAATTATTCTGCAAAGTTTGTCTGCACGCTTGCTCCAGACAAATTTTTTTTGCAAAACTCGATTTCTTTTCTATAGTTTGGCTTGCATGTTTTCATTCAGCGGCTGCCCTTAATAAAGTTGCCAAACAGCCACCAGTCACAAGAATTTTAAATGTTACTGACAGTACATCATCAGACAGAAATTTAATACTTGAAAGTACACTAAACATGTCATTCAGTGCGTGGCATAAACTGCTCTGAATGTTGGTTTCTTCATACAATGCAAATTATGCAACCTTCTCTGTGTCTGAGGAGCGAGTAGTTCTCGAAATTTGAAATCAAATTTAAAGAAAACTATGAGAAGCACGTTTTAATTTGAGAGAGCAGACATACTGCCATTCAGTGCTTTCCTTATGGAGAAACATGGTCCAAACTCCTAAAATTTTATGAAAGTTGCAAAAGCTCTATTGTAAGGTTTTCAACGCAGTAAAAAATATGGATGCTATTGCTGTCAAAGAACCGTTTCATACATACTGAAAATGCAAACAAAGTTTTGTCCCTATACACTGTTAAATTATTGGTTAATACACTGGTTGTGTGTTCCTGTCAGGGGATATTACAGCTCCTCCCGAAGTTGAAAACTGTCAATGTAAGATCAGCTCCCTGGTAAGATTGAGCAGTATCTATCACAATAATATAGCATTTTGCATGCATGTGGGTATAGATGATACCAACAAGTGATCAATTCAGGAAATGTCTTCAATCGTAAAAATACCACATGGCAACCTCTTTACACCAACAGGGACTTGTCATAAAAGGATGCAATCTATTATTTCTACAGCAAGTTTGGTAGTAAAATGTGAAGACTACTCCTTCTCAATCTTTTTAAAGGCATATTTGCTGTTAGAAGGTTCATCTTTACATGCCTAAATGGAAGGCAACCACCGATAGTTGTTAAGACCTGATTTGGTTTCAAACATCAGAAAAATGTGAGTGACAAGCTGATTATGACCTCTGAAATTCCCCCTGCCCCCTACCTCCCCCCAGCTTTAATCATACAAGATAAGTAATGAACAAGTACTCTTCCAACTCTTTGTAAAGTTTTTTTCCTTAAAGATTTGCAATTATTATAAAATGAGGAAATGCAGATATAGATATGGCAGTAGCCCAAACTCTCTACATTTTTCCTAATTCTACAGGTTAACACTATGGCTTCTATTGGTGTATGTTAACTATTGCATAATTAAGTTTAATATTAACCTAATGTTGTAATTGAATCGCTGTTTATAATATCTAACAAAAGAAATGGTTATAAAAATAATCAAGTCATTGAATTTTTGGGGAAAAACTGGAAAGAAGAGTTAATTTTGAAGATGCTACATGACATCTTTTCTTTTGTTATTTTATTCTTTTTTTTTTCGGTTTGCTATTGAAATATAATGAAGAATGTGCAAGATTTAAAAGGAACCACAAGCATGATGGGTAAATAATTTTTAAAGGCATCATCCTAAAATTATACTATAGCTTGGGAGAAAAATAATTAAAGTTTTTCACTAGATGACAGCTACATACATTTACATGACTTCAACTTAAATCAGTACTTGTAAAACCTGGATACGTGATCAGAAAAATATGTAAATACAATTTCTTTTACACATTTTTTCAACTGAGACTTTTTCATGAGAAAAAACTAAAGATCCAGATGAAACATAATGCAAAGGATTGTTTGGTAAAAGGGCAAAGCTTAATTCCCCTTAACCCCTCAAAAAAGGGAAGCAAGCTAAACTATAGTCTTAAGCCACAGCCATAACTGCTTCATCCCATTTAAGGGTATCAAGCAAAGGATGTAATTTCTCTGGTACTTTCCTTTACATGTCTCCATAGCAACACTTTGAAATATAAAGTAAGTGAGAAAGTTTAGATTTGACCCTAAGATCAAGGAAAGATATGGGTATTTTTAACACATAAAGAAGGAAAGCAACTTGAGACTGTATAAACAGCATCCTTCATGAGTCCACAGTTGTTGTCCTTCTGGCATCAGACTCTCTTAAAAAATTTTAAGACTGCCGTGTCTATGAACAAAAAGTCCGCTCACCCAAATTAGTACTGCTTCAAAACTGTTCAGAACCCTTTTGCAAATAAACCCTTTAAAATTTATGTCCCTGCAAAATATCTTGCAATGTCTGCCTGAATAATGATGTATTATTTTTCTCTTTTCTGGTTTGCTATGCTCAATACCATCATGATATAAGTGCATCCTGACTTACATTACCAGTTAAGCTTACATGGATGACAAACGGGGATGAATATAATCACCTGATCTTAAAATCTTTCCCAGCATAAGCCATGCAAACCAACAAAGTCAGCAGAAATTCTACGGTTTACTGTTTTCAGAGAATAGACCAGATAATTACACATTCTCACGCACTTAAAAAGAACAGACTAGTTCTGAAAGTGATGGAACAGAATATTTTTGTGTCAGATATTTATGCTTATATATAGACAAGCTCATTCAAGTCTAATCCAGAGAGTATAAATTCTCTCTCGGTTCCTGTCTCTGTCTGCTTTCATAGACCTTGCTCAATTTTGAAGGGATAATTATAAATTAAATGCAACCAAATCCGTCTCTTACCATCGATACTCAAACAGAATTTTGAATCCATTAAACAACTGAATTTTGAGTTCTGAAAGAAATCCAGACATATTATTTAATACTGTTTTTCCCTGACTCAGATAACGATTTGCTACATGCAAATATTTTCTACAAGTATGCACTAAAGTTCAACATCATCAAGTATCATGCTGATTTCAGCCTTAAAGGCAATATTTTCATACACCTGTAGTCAGTCTGTAGCTTTTTTAAGTGTTTTCCATACAGATCCACTCTCAAAGAGTAAAATGTATTTCCAGTATGATAAAGCCCTATACAGGATCTCCAACAAACAATATCTCATCATCCTAAATAATGTTTGAATGCTATCCCTACCGTACCTTTTTGACTGTCCAAATTTTGTTGGCAAAAAAAATCCTTTTCAACAAAAAACAAAAAAAGTGGTTCTCATTTAAGAGTTATAAAAATGTCATGGTTACATTGTTCAAGTGGGAGAGATTGGCTTACATTCAAAACTACAATCCAATGTCAAAGTATTGACAGATTTAATATACTAACTAACAAACTCTGAACACAACAGTAAAAGAAGCAAGACTCAATGATGTGGAAGTTAAATGATTTCCATCACTCCATTAAAACTCTATCCAGTAAACATTTGACAAACATCAACAATCTTATCCATCTTTTTGCAACCATTCAATAGTAACCAACCTTGATTACCACACATAATGTAGAGCAGCATCTATTGAACTCTCTTCTCAAGATGTTCAATATTTCATTACCCCCTTGTGATAAGTGTTATTATTAACTTTATCCTGTCCAGGTTTCATTATTCTGACTCCCTACAGAATGAGGCCTTCTGAACTTCCGTACATACACAGAGACAAATTAGAAAATTAGTTACCCTAATACCTTTACACTTACTTCATCCCTTCTAGCCCCCTCCCATTCAACTTAGCCCCACCTCACCCCAAAATACATACACAATAAACAAACTGCACCATTTCTTTCCTCTCATCGAATACTACACTCTAGTTTCATCTCACAAGGAACCATGCCATCAGATCATCCATCTCTCCCATATTTTTAAAATTCAGAAATGTCCACAAATTTTCTCACACATAGTCATACATTTTTTTCTTTCAGTATGGTCTTAACTTTATAAAATCACAATTAAAAAAGAGAACTGTCGACAACCCAAAGATTACACCAGGTACTGCATGATTTTAATCATCCATCATGTTTCCCTGTTTTATCTCCCAACCACTCCATTATGGTATTTCTTCCGATTCACAACAGTCTACCAGATTGTTCCATCCATCCTGAGCATTGATTATTACTTCAAAAGGAAAATACCAAACGAA
>WURT03578969.1:0-20756 GCA_009936505.3 Holothuria glaberrima
TTGTCTGCAGTTCGTAGCGCGTTGATAGTCAACATGATTGTGTAACAAAGATTCTAGCTTTGGCTTTGACGTCCCTGTAATGACGTCATTGTAGAGTCGGTTTTAACTCTGCGTTTTTCAACTCACTGGTGAATGGCGACGGGATTTTACGGTTTGAAAAGTTCTGGGGCCACATACGGGGCAACTGATCAGCCAAATTTGTATATTTTGTGTTTCTGTTATATTTCAGCAATAACATAGACCACATCAGGCACTCTATTACATAGGCTTTTTAAATAGACTGGCCGCTGTAGTACCATAGTATGACACAGTAAAACTGCAATTAAGATAATGTTCAGTAAATGACAATACTGGACTAAGCAACAGATTTTTTTACAGTAACCACACATTACAGTCAGAATTGGATAAAATTTTTCAAAAATTAAAGCAAAGAGTCTGAACCTTTATTTGAACAATGACAGGTATTTTGATTCATTTCAAAAGGTTTCCTGGCTACATTACTGTATCTACCAACTCACTACTGTAAAGAAAGTTGTTTCAATTACTGTAAGCATAGCAGCAATTCTTTGCTGAATGCCATCATTCACAATATTAGGGTCATTTCTATGTCAATAGTTTTATTGATGACAGTTATCTGGATTTCACTTTAATTCATTACCTAGCTTAACTGAGTTCAAACAAGCTGAAAAATGGTTTCGTAAAAGGTAGTAAGAACTGACAAAATATCAAATTATAAACAAGATTGTGTAATTATCTATCAGTTGAAACACCTTTTCTTAACAGAGGATGTCTTCAAAGTCCTAGCATATCTTTACCATACGACAAAACTAGTTCAACAAACATCGCACCTTATACACAGTTTGAACACAACAACTGCACTCAGGTTAAAAAAGCTTTGCACCTACTATACCAGACTTTCCATGGTGTGACCATTTACTATTAGACATAAACGGTTCAAACACGCTCTTGAGTCTCTCCAGAAACAATCTAGTTCAGTGGTTCCCAACCTTTTTCAGCTCAACGCCCCCTTTCACAGGATGGGGATGGTCCAACGCCCCCGTCTATAGTATAGTATTACTATGAATGAAACTACATAAATAAAACACTTGTTGAAATAAAGGGTAGACCTACACATACATCATTTCTACGTGTGACCAAGCAGTGTAAAAACACTGGTGCGGGACTTAATAATTGACACCATTTTGAGATCCACAATCTACGAAAGCTTGAAGGCTTGGTAAGGAGCGGAGAATTTTTTTTTTTGAAATTTACCAGATGCCACCAAGTTGTGGAACATTAACCCAAGGGTCTTAAGTGGGGACCCAGGGATAACATCCCAGTGGGGGACCGGCGCGGCCCCAAAAGCTCTGGGGTATTTACAATATTGTTGACACAAGAATGACGAATTATCATTAAAATTTTGATCTTCTGATTAAAATAACCAAGCTTAAATACGGTACACACTAAAAAAATTACAAAAATCTCTTGTAGACAAGTTTTTATTCCAATAACAAGTAATGTAAGTTCTCTTTGATGCTGCAAGGGGCTTGTCCTGTGGGAGGAAGGAGGATGGTAGGGGTCGATGGGAGTTCAAAAGACTTATGTCACTAGCTGTCCTACAGGTAGAAATAATTACCGAGTCGAAATTGGCACACCGAAAATTGCAATTCTGAAAATATTTTAACTCCAAAGGTTCTCAAGTGTTTGAGATGCGGTCCTTGAGTTTCTGCTTTATCACTGTTTAAGCAGCCACCAGGGTCGAATCCAGGCTTTGGAGGAACATGGAATTCCATGGGAGGAAGTGAGGGCGAAGCACACACATACGAGCCCCGAAAGTGTCTACACAGCAGGCAGGAATGACTGTAGGGATTCTTAATTTGGTTGGTGATATCTTAGTGAGGGGTCCTTACGGGATCGCAACCTACAGTACCTTTATATGGCAACCTAAATCACAAACAACCTCAGTCCCACTATTTAAGATGGGGGCAGGGATGAAAAAAATTGACATCTTTAACGTGCTAGATAGCATGAAAACGTACTCTACAACAAAACTTTGCAACCGTGGCTCCTCGTCTCACAGGCTTGTATAGCTACTATGGGGAAAGGGAAAATTTTGCATCCTAACCTCCCTAGATTGTAGGAATTTGCATCCTTAAAACACAAGTGTAATTAGAACTTTACTTCTAATATAGGTGGGTCACAAGAACGGGAGAAAATGTGGCATCCAAAGTCTTCTGGACTGGAGGAAATCTTACTTAAAACATAGGACTTGTAACTTGACTTTTGGGTCCACCACACTCTAAAAACATCGGCTTCAGATTTGAGCCAAATCCATTCAAATCGGCATTTTGAATAGAAACTAGCTAGATAATTCATCCTATTTCTGTTAAGTGCACATTTGACCCCTCTTTGGTTCAATCTGAACTGGACATTCCTAGAGTGAATAGCGTGTGAGAATCACCAGTTGGCCTGTATCAACCTGGAGCAAATGTGACACCAAAATGCTCTAGATTGCACTGAGGAAATTTCACGAAAAATGTTCTGGCTCCTTTGAATCTCCCCCTGGCCGCATTAACGATGCTGACGGCCACAAATGGCCTGCAGGCTGCCACTTGAGTACCTAGGCTTTTCTTTATATTATATGGCAAAAGGCATCTGATATGTTACAGTTTATTACAATGGCCACTTAATATGCCAGTATGTTTTGGACTGCAAGCAAAAAACTGCATTCAAAGTTAAAGTGGCTGGAAACTTTTTAGCTATGGCTCCTTTTGGTCACCGCTTTTAGTGTCACTGATGGAAATATGAGGGTACTTTTCAGGAAAATGAAGTTAAATACTATTAAATGAGATTTCCTGTCATCTGGGAAGGGAACATTATGCAGACCTACTTGACTTATTGACTTCCTTTATCTCCTTTTCATGTGAATCTGTCAGAAAAAGCTTCTGGAATCTTGCAAAGCCCTGATTAAAATTATGTATCTCATTTCTTCAAAATACCCCCTGCTGCCCCCTTAGCACTCATCGCCCCTGTGAGTTGTGAAAACACCGCGCTAACACCCCAGTTGGGAACCACTGATCTAGTTCCTTATGTCTGACCTATAAACATATAAAACATACAACATTAAACCCAAGTATAACCCTCATAACTCAGGAACAGTTTTTCCCTTTTGTTTTATCCATCTCTATTGAAGTTTTTTTTTTATTCTTATTCCCAGCTAACAGTATTGTATATAAACAAATTTAATACATTGCATGCTTTAGTTCATATACTACAGCAATCTGGTTTCATCATGTTTTGTTGAATGTTCCTTCTCACAGGTAATTTAGGGCAGCTGACAGGCAAAATGTTGCACCAATCAATAAAACAGCACAGAGTATTTAAAATCAACCTAACTACAGCTCCAAGGTGTCAATAGGGTTGATAACTTTAGACTTTAATAATTTCCAACATGCAAAGGTGATTGTGCTTTTCCATCTAAATAATGGGTAACTGAGTAGAAGGGCATACCACTAGTACAATATAAACCTTCACTGTTTTACAGGCCTTTCACTGTACCTCTGTAATTACAGCTGATATTGTCTGGATGATATAGACAGTAGACCAGTGGTTATGGGTACAACTGCAATAACCGAAGAATATTAAATCCCCAATTAGGAACAGAGTCAGATTAATGAAACGCAAACACAGTTGTATTATGAGACTGATCCCATTGTTATGAAAATTGAAGTAAAAAAAAAAAAAAATTTTGAATCTCTCTGAAGAAATTCCCTAATTCATGACTTAATTTTATATATTATGATAGCTTAACTTTGCATTACATCATAAACTCCATTATATGTCTGGAATAAAGGACATACATCAATGAGAACACAGGCAGAAAGATTTCAGTATAAAGTAAAATCTTGTTTATTGGCACACACGTCATCAACAAAGGTAGATAAAAAGGGTTCTAAGTTTTGGCTTTAAGTGCCCCACACAGGGTCCAAGAAATTGTACAAAAACACTTTTCAAATTATCTCCATATATAACTGTCATAATTCAAGCAAACTTGCTGCATCAAAAGTTAGATATTATTTTTTGCAACTGATGATATGGCAATCACTTTTGTAAACTTCTTTAATAATCCCACACATTTTATCCCCAAAATTAGAGTCTAAAAGTAACCAGAATGGCTAATACTTTATACACATTAAATGTGTGCATGTGTTAAAAGGAAGCCCTACCATCTTGAGAGCTACTGTGCAGTATGTAGAATATTAAATCAGCATATTAACTTTGAAAATTTTGGAGAGACATCAGTACAGTATATGACTCTCAAAACACCATAGGGTTATTTTAGTATAAAGACTACTGTCATTACTTTTTGGTAGGCTATAAAGCCCACTTCCATACTCAGTCACTTTTCAGTGTCATTTAAGCAAGATCTACCACTATCCTCATGAGAACTATGTATGAGAGAATCCAGTCTATTGTCTTGTATGAATTTCAAAAAAAGCTCAGAAGACCATTTCTCTACAAATCTGACAAGGAGTTAAAAACTCTGTTCTTCCCAGATGCGTGCTGTTTCAAACTTGATAACAGCAGAAAATTAATGTATTTCTGTCAAAATTTTTGTTTAGGAAATTGCCTTTTAATGCTCTGAAAGCTTGGTGGATACTTGATGGGGGCTGAATACTTGCCTGGTAAAACCACAAGACCAGTTAAGATTTGGGTTTTGGAGGAAAAAGGTTGGATAAATGGAGGTTTTACTGTATTCAATTGGCATTTTTTAAATGCTTGGGATATACGTGCAACCTTTTAAGCTAACAGCTTTTTAAATCATGACATCATTCATGTATATTCCATCAAAGAGGTGTAGCCTACAGCCCTACACATGGAAATCATACTAAAGGTACTATACTTTACCCTTACCTATCCTTTGAAGAAAGGACATGAGTACATGAATCATAGTTACTTACAACTGTAAATAAATCTTTACAGCAAGCTTAATTTACATGCAACATGATTCTCTAAAAAATG
The DNA here is from genome assembly GCA_009936505.3 of Holothuria glaberrima. Taxonomy (NCBI): domain Eukaryota; kingdom Metazoa; phylum Echinodermata; class Holothuroidea; order Aspidochirotida; family Holothuriidae; genus Holothuria; species Holothuria glaberrima. The sequence continues at coordinate 5,023 of WURT03578969.1, forward strand.
TAAAAGATTTATAAATCTTTACCTTGCAATGGTTAATCAGCATTTATGTTTAATGTTTATTTGCTAGGTATAAACTGTTCAATCTAAATATTGATCAATCAGTAATGAGATCATACTCTATGCAGAAAGATGCTGTACAACCATCTCACTGTTGCACATCCTACTTAACACACACAATACTGGGTGGGTACTGGTATTAAATGGTTCCCTCATCCACAAACAACACCTCTAAGGCATACTGTAACAAATAAAACTATGATATAAGCATACAAAAACAACTGAGAGTGAGTAGAGAAGCAGCTCATAATTGTCTGCAAACAAAATATGATAAACACTGATAATAATCAAAAGAAATCCGTACAATTAATTTGACATAATAGCAGATATGGATTCATTTCAATCACCTGGGGATAAGATGATCTTACAATTAAGACATAAGGCTGATCCAGCCTTATGTTTTGAAATCATATCGATCAAGACTGTGCAGTGTACTGCTAGAAAGAAATTTAGAGGGTGAAAAATGACATTCAATGCTGATCATACAAACTTGTGCTACTATAAAGTGTAGACATATTGCCCACATTATACACTTCTTGGATGAAAGCATAGGCATGCAAGGTGGGGGCAGGGGGAACTGTGGCCCTCCCTCATTTTTTGTCGACTTCAAAATTCAGGCAACTAGAAATTCGGGCAAACTTTGTCTTAAAAGGCTCAGAATTGATGAAACATGAAATTTTGTGCCATAACTTCTACAGTGGTCATCTAAAGTGGAGTGGCAAGGATTAATATTTCAAAAGCTGCAGGCATACTGATCCAGTACAGTGGTTATATACAACTAATTTTTAAGTCAATGTGGACCACACAAAGAAGTATTGTAAGTTGTAAATAGATAGTTCAATGCAATACCACTTGTAGCATACTTGAAATCAGGTTGCCACCCCCTTAAGAACCTTCCAGAACTATCTGACTTTACAAATTCTAGACAATCCCCCTTTCCCTCCCCCTCCCACACTAAAATAACACAATGACTCAATTCAGTGACTTGACTCAGTCACTAACATGGCTACAATTAACTTGCAACATGAAAGTGACTTCACTTACACTAGTGTACTGTATGTGTATGTGGGAAGGGGATGGGAGTGGTAGTGGTAATTAACCTATCTATGGAACACATTTCCTTCCCCACTTTTTGGAATTATTTCATAATAAAGCATCTTTTTGTTAATCATTACATCCCTTCTTCCCTTACTCCTCTCCCACCCTGTTTTTCTAGCTGACTTGAGATGATAGTTTTTCTCAATCTCAATGACCTTTCAATATGATAAACTTCTTCTTGACCTGAGCAGCACTTACCTAAATGAGCCCATGAATTAAAGCAGATGATTACACTTAAAACTGGACCAAATTTCTCAAGGATGTACTTGCTATTTAAATGATTCTGAGGCAGGTAAAATGATCATGACTTGTGAAAAAGTCCATAAGAACTGCCAACAAATGACCCATCCATATACTTTCATAGCTCTTTCCACCAAACCCCTGAGAAACTTTTCAATTATTTCTTTTTTTTTTTGTTTACTACAAAATGGGACTGCTTAATTTGCCATGCCTACAGTGCCCCCAAAAAGTATGCCAAAGTTTAAACAGATTCATGAACAGTAACAAGTGATGTCATCAATTCTAGGACATTGTGCCAATCTTTGAAACAAATAATATTTTATAACATTGCTCAGAAATTCAAAATTTAGTACATATAAATTTCACATCATGATCTTTTCCTGTTCCTGATGAGCACATTTTCACAAGCTCCCCATCAACAGGAAATCCTGCAATAGATCTTTACTCATGACTACAGAACATATAAAAACATCGTTCAGATGACGTAATGGGATTTTCTCTGAGAGGAAGTAATTGGATCAATAGAAAGCTAAACACACTACAAACAAATATTCTCTTTCACATTAAGTGTGTTCTGCAATTAAGTGTAACATATAATTCTTTGTCACACTCACTCATCAGTAAAACATACTGGAAGGGCAGCCTACGTCACTCTGAGGTTGTACACCTTGCAAATTTAGAAATGAAAGTGGGTGGGTAATAGACAGATAGGTATCAGACTCTATTTTTATATCAAAGATGTTTACTATATTATGTACCTTTAATTTATAAGACACATTAGTGCAAATACACACATCACAACATAAATTATGCAGTTCATATTATTGTACTGTTTAGCAGTACAAGGTAAAGTAGGCTAAATACAATGATTACAACATAAACAAGCATTAACACTGTGCAGAAAAAATATGATTATGTCATTACTTGAAATTGCCCTTACCCAAATGGCCTACCACTGTACAGTGCAAAACCTGACCTCTGGTTGAAAATTATTTTACTTGATGTTCGCACCTAAAGATTATAGCCTAAAATTTTGAAAAATCAATGAAAATATTAGAAAACCTGATAAGTGTCCCAGTGGCTATAATCAGTAGGTGCGAACATCAAGTAAAATCACGACCTGTCTGCCAGAGGTCAGGTTTTGCACTGTTCAGTGGTAGGTGATTTGAGTAAGGGCGATATCACGTAATGTATTGATTTAATAATGTATGAGGGTACCCCCCCCCACACACACGTATGCACATACGCACATTCAATGCCTTACGGGGGGTACTAGGAAAGGAACCGGTAGGGAATACAAGGGAATTGCAAAGCAGCGAAGCTGCCCGCGAAGTAGGCGAGGTTTGCTACATGCTTGAGGGCGGGCTGCGCTGCAAGGCAGGCACATGCAGCCGCACGTGACTCCTCATTGCAGTGGCCGAATTTCCAGGTAGCTGCTCCAGTTTCAAGCTCCGCGTGAGCTAGGAAAGACGTGGGAGAGCGGAGCTCGAGCCAACTGCCTCGGTACCCGCTAAGGACATGTTTGTGAGTGCACACATACATGCTGCGACCCACACACAGCTTAGGTGCACACATACACACATTCAATGCCTTACGGGGTACTAGGAAAGGACCCGGTAGGGAATTGCAAAGCAGCGAAGCTGCCCGTGAAGTAAGCGAGGTTTGCTACGTGCTTGAGGGTGGACTGCGCTGAGGCAGGCACGTGCAGCCGCGTGACTTCTCATTGCAGTGGCCAAATTTCCGGGTAGCTACTCCAGTTTTGAGCCATGCGTGAGCTAGGAAAGACGTGCGAGAGCGGAGCTCGAGCCAACTGCCCCGGTACCCGCTAAGGACATGTTTGTTAGTGCAAGTATACATACAAATGTACACAAACATGTATGTACCCGCCAGCATGATTGCACACATTCCTGTCACCTTTGGCAAGGAATCAAAAACCAAGACCACCAATCAAATCTCTTCAATTTATGAAAACAAGACTTTTGTCTTCCCTGTTTAAAAGCAGGTGGTAGGTGGCCCAGATAAACTTAGTATTAACTTTTTGAGTCTACTGTACTTGTGCCAAATTCACCTAAATCAACTTCAAACACCTTTTGAGAACTATCTCCAGTAACAATGGATGCCTACTTACAACAAACAGACATGTCTAGTTGGCATGGCACATTCTCAGTCTTAAGACATTCTGTGATGCCATAAATAGTCAAACTTTCCCCACCCACTCACTACTCCATCCACCCACTGTCCAACTCCCACAACTTAATTTTTCATGAGATTTCACACAGTCACTTTTCCTAGTGTATCAATGCATAGTGAACTTCTCTGTCCCTAGTAGTATCTAATTACGATGACATTTACACTTGAATTAATGTGCTTTCTCAACTAAATGAGGTCAACTTGCCTGGCCCCACCCACAATTCAAAACAACTTTTGCCTGCATTTATTCTTTGTAACATTTTGAATTATAATGTGAATAAATATGTTATTGAATACACTAAGAACAGTAGAAAGATTAATGTACTGCAAACATAATTTTCCCAACAACTTACAAAGAAATGTACTGACTGTATGCCCTTCCAGTACACGGTTTCGAAAAAAGGGACTATTGTTAACAAAACATGCATGAAATACTGCCTAGTTGATACACAAAATACTGCCTAGTTGGTACATCCTTGTCATTGACAAGAGCTATGTCAGCACCGTAAAGCTTAGGAATTCTATCTGTGTGTTATCAATACAGTTTTGTTATGGGAGAGGTACTTGTCATACCACAAGGGTTGTAATTTTACAAGGGATGCTATAGGAAAAGTTAGCAATATATGGTAGCATGCATCATTTAAAGAAGAAACCTACACAAAATTTTTAAAGTGGTGTACTGTATATCACTACTGTAAAGCTTTACTACTGGGTGTACATACAAAACGAAGACCGGAGACCGAAACTTTTGTCTAATCAGGATATTCAACCTTTTTTCATTGGTTTTTCCCTGGAGTATACACCCCCATGATATGTACACAAAAACTCTTTTTGCAATCTAACTTAGCATTGCAATAATTTAATTAACACTGTGTATAACTTTGTCAAGTATGGAATGTTCTGACACTAGAAGTAGACTGTAAACTTACAGAGTATTAAAGGGAAAATGCAGTCCCCCAAATTTGAGTTACTGTACCCTGGTACACTAGTTCAGGATGGCTCAGTCATATCAACCATGTGACAATATTTTTGTCACTTTTTTCTTAAATTTATGCAGAATAACTCCATGGTTTACCTTCAACATTCAATGATTTCATCAGGAAACATTACAAAAAATACTTGTGAGAGAAATAAGAGGAGATCTGTAAGATTTAACAAATGTTTTAAAATAAACTTGGGCGACTGCCATCTCCCAGTACATTCTCTGTTCAGTGAAACAAACATCACCTACAATATATTGTCTACTAATTATGCACATGGAGTCAACTCCTTTGCCAACAAAATGATTCATATGTACCCTTTCACACACATACCCCAGTTTGAACTTGGTCTAAATTGACACATCTTCCCTGGAAGAGGATCTGTAAAACAACACTTTACTGTTAGTACAATGGGGTAAGGGGTAAAGCACCATAAAGCCCCATTCATTCAATACTACTTATAATTGTTTGCAGCACCACTACTTGTGAATGGAACCATATATGTAATCCTAAGCAAGCCATAGACATAGAAGGTTTGCACAGATGGTTAACATTACCTGCAATCATCACACTGTTGTTGTGCTTCCTACAGTAAGGTCAGTCCTTTCACAGAATTCTCCAAGATCACTACAGGATGCTTTTACACTAGATCCTGATCTGATCGCCCGATGTTATCAGTATATCAAATTACATGTGAGGCTTGATCCTGGTGCATTTACACTTGTCGTACTGTGATCCTCCTCTGTGCTTCAGCGGAAGTGACCTCCAAATGAATTACGAAATAGAAGCACACGCTTCACCACTGATCTCGGGTCACTGTTGATCCGAGAGCATTTACACTACAAGTTTTGATCGCCTGTGTGGGGTCTGATCCTCCCCTCTTACCATGATCAAAATCAGGCGATCAGATCCGGATCTGATCTGCAATTACACTACAAATTTGATCTCGAGCAGGGGATCTGACCCTGCGCAGGCGATCAGATCCGGATCTAGTGTAAAAGCACCCATACTGTTCATATCAATAAAAACAGATATACTGCCACAACTGTAAATAAGTATGTACAGTCTATATAGAACTGTCATCATGGCAATAGCATGGAATCAACTGTAATCTGTTAAGTCCTATCTTTGATACCATAAAAATATACAACATATCACATCAAATATCCAGAGTTAATGTAAGCCTGACCTACTATTAAACCATATACTACAGTACATCTTGATCTAGACTGTTAACTTTCTCCAGTGCCTGTATTTCCAATTACCAGATAGTACAGTCACGCAAGCAGTACATCGTACTACATTCTTAAAATGTAAATTATAAATTGAACAAGATAAGCTTCATCAAATAGCCTTCATTAACTGAGACAGTACACACGCACCTGATCTTCACTAGCAGTGCAGCTGATAATTAAAAAGTGCAGACCATGAAAGGAGAAACAAAGAGATGTTGTGCAATGGTACATCCAACATACATACAACTTTTTTTTTATATTCTGGCCCATTCTTTCCTGGGGGTGAAAAAATTGCTAGCAATTATACTCTATTGACAAGGCAAGAAAAGAGGTCGTGTCAAGGTTGTATCCACAACTTCTTTCAATACTCAACTCCTCCCACATGATCTTCCTGGGAGTAAACTGAAAGAATGAAAATGAAGCTTAATTGTTAGTTGTCCTTAGGCCTTTGTAAGTACAGTAATGCATTATGGCCTACTGTACTTTACAGCAGAGTGTATGGACAGTATGTTAAAATTACTGACAGTATCAAAGCACAAGTACTATAGTATATTACCTCCCCCCCCCCCCACCTATCTATTTAATTCACAAAAGTGAGACAGCACTATACTAGCATCAGTACAGGACTTAGTATGCTATGAAATCCTCCACTACCAAGGCTTTGTATCTACTTCTAAAACAAATTATAAGCCCCTGTAGCTTCCATTTTAAATATACAAACTAACCTGAAAATATTCTACTCTCTTAGGGCCACCTGCAGGCATCTAAGATTGGAGGACTGAGGCCTTAGCTCCTGAATTTTAGCATTTTCATTGGTAATTTTTAGCCCTTTACAGGAACAGTTAATTTATACGCTTAAACTTACAGTAAATGAAGAAAAACTTCACACTGTAAATTATTGGGGCTGTTGATCCCAGCCCCTCCCCCTTACTGATACAATGGTCCTACCTCTCTGCTATGATGGAAAACATATATACAGCTAAGAGACTCTGATGACTTAAGCTGCAGAAGATTTTACATCTGCACACTGATCACTATCATCATAGTTGGGACATCTCAAGGGCTCTCACTCTGAAAAAATATCTACTAATTGTTACTATTATAACTATTTTTGTAACATATTTGGTACAATCAAAAGTGAAGGTACTAGGTAAGTGGGTATAGACCAGAGATATGAAACAAACAGTGAAACACCCTTACACCAGGGAGTTGCTATTTGTCCAATAGGAACTCCCTGCTTACACTTACTGTTACAGCTTACGAAAATTTAGTAGATATTGTAAATAATGTATAGACAGTCTTTTACAAAAGCCCTTCACAGGTGGAATTTCCTGCAAATATATACAAAGGACGATTGTTCCCAAGTCTTGCAAAAAGAACAGAGGGGGAATTTCACTTAAGAGAGCCTGGTCTACACTTAAGACATGCATAACAAACCAAAAGGACCAACTGAAAACCAGAAAGGTCCCAAATAAGGTGAAGGCAGAGGTAGCAAATTCACAAGTGAATTCCTCTACATCAATGATACTTTTGATGCAGGTCCTTCTAAGGCTTCTACCTACAAATGTAAACAAAGTTCAAGTTCGGAAGCAAATAATACTTAACATACACTGCCAATCAGACATGTAAATGAATATTAAAGGTAAAATTTGAATGCTCATACTGTACAAGGGCAACTTAAGTCAGCATACTGTACAGTAGCAAACATCACATACAATGAACTTGAGTACTGCTACTGTACATGTTTACCCAGGTCTACATTAGCCCATGGTTCTAAAGTTTGAAGGCATTCTGTATATTGTGTACTATACTGCAGAAGATTGCACATACCAACAAACTTGCATTGCACAGACATTTTCATGATTGCAATACTGTATACGCATAGAATCCCATTGCTGGATCAAGCTGTGACACAGTACACACCTCCAAATCACCTCAACCTCAATTTTCAGCCATCCTTGCTGATCATAACAAGTACAATTATGTTCAACAAGAGAACATGCAATATTTATTAGTTCTGCACACTGTGAGGGGTTAGCAGTGCTATAAGAGACATGCTGTACCTATTTTGAGCACCCAGGTGATAATCAGCTTAGAAGTTTCTCCAAGTAAAAACAAAACATTATTTCATGCAGTGGTGGTATGAAGAAGTTTGCACACTACCCTTCCTCTAGCACGTCAGTAGTTTTGTTAAAGCCAAGAAAACCTGGCATATGTAGGATATTTTAAAATAGGTCATCCCAAAGAAATTTCCATTGCTACTTTTACTTTCTATAAAAAGCCAAATTCCAAAATGCCTATTATAGCAATATGAGGATAGCACAGTTGTTTCATTGTGGAAGAAATTTAACTCATTTATTTTTGGCCCCGAACAAGAACAGTTCCTTTTATGCCCTGAACCCACCCCCTTCCCTGGACCCAATCTTCCAATCCTTTTCTCTGGATTTCCTCCTGGATAGCAAAATTTTTAAGTTGATGAAGCAGAACAAGGCTATGGTATAAAATTGAAATAAAGAAAGGGAGGATGTATGTATGATCTGATAGATATGTAAACTCTGTCTTTAGATGGATAGTGTCTTTAGACGTAAATTAAAAGCCTCACACTGTACACACAGAAAAATGATAATTGACATAGCTTTCGACAAATTATAGGGACCTACTTAATGAGCTTCCTCATAGTACCATTTTCCAGTAAATGCTTATTATATGACTTGCTGTATGTTGCTAGCACAAAGTTTAATCAAGTGTATTCACACTGTTTGTAAGCATACAGTAATACCAGTGTTTTTACCAACCTTATGAGGATAAAAATAAAAAAGAAGAAAAAAAAGAAAAGAACAGGCCTAAATCTTGGAATTGTGATAGACATACAATTTGAACACCAATACATTATTCCCTGGTAGATACAGATGAAGGAGGCAGACGATGGAAGGGGAGTAGGTACACTTTAACAAACAGCTTCAAGACATGTAGAATGTATCAGCTGCTTCCTGAAGCCATACAGTAAATAAACACTACTGTTTTCATTTTGAAATATAACATATTCATGAAGGAATTGACTTGGCAGGATGGGGAGGGAGCAAAAGAAATTTATTCACATGAATGATGTGGGAGTAGTGATGAGTAAAAAGAAAGGGGTAATTTATTCTTCAATCTTGGTAAGAGGGGGAGTATCAACAGGAAGGAAATAAAAAGTAGGGGACAAAACCCTAACCATTTCATTTGCTTTAAATGTTCATTTCATGAGTGTTACCTACAGAAGGACCTCTACATATGAAAGCATACATGAATGTGACATTTAAATCATTGATTAATGGAGTTAACAGTGATAACTGAACTTAATGAATTTCGTGCTCACCACTGGACACAGTAGTGAGCAGATAGTTACTGTACATTGATGGAAGCTATTCCCTTGATCAAGGTAGCTATTCGCTTGAGAGCAGCCCAAAATGAATCCTATGGAGCCTCCAAGGGGAGCTTTTAAAAACATACTGAGTTTATCACCAGCTTTAAACAAGGGAGTTAATAGTGGAAAAGCAACTCAAGGATCTTAATACTGTAGATCATGTAGATGGAGGATTTCAGCACCTATACAAAAGATATCTAACATGTTTGGTTAAGTTTGACACAATGCCCTCCAAGAATCCAATGCACAGTAACATACCTACTGCTTAGATTTATTGTTTATTTTCCTGTCTCAAAAAATGAATTATTCTTTTGTTTGTTGAAACAATGGTAGCAGGTCAGTTACAAAATAACAGTAACATACACCACGGCTGAATGTGCTTAGTAAAGCCTTTTGTGCAGTCTAAGATATACTGTATATGCATACGAATACACATGACGGAGGACAGTTCTTTTATACAACTGAGGTATACTGTTACAACTTTCAGCACTACTGCATGGGAAATACTTTTGATACATGCCCAAAATTCAAACATCCTGCAGACATGTAAGAATGGTCTAGTACTGTACTTACATGCTTATGAATTAAATTTTCAAAATTATGTTCTTGGAACAAGTTAAAGTACATGCATGATGGCATAGATTGCAGCCTCTCCCTTCCTTCTCCCATCTCCCTCCCCCATCATCAGGACACAAATTTGGATATTTTCAGGCAGAAGATTTGCAGTTTTCGGAAGAAAATCATTACACTTCTCTCCTATTCTTATCAAAATTCTTTTGGCACTGTTTCCTTTTTTTTAAAACAGAAAAACACATAGGTTAGACACAGAAGACTCACAAATGGTCAACAGATTCCATTGTACCTGTCTATCCCTGCCCCCCCCCCAAAAAAAAAGTAGACAAAAGAAAATCATAAAAGAGGTGTTTAATTACCCTTAAACTCAAAGAGTCTTGCAATATATAACAGCTGTTTGAGTATCTGTTTACTGTACAGGCTGTAATACCAGCTAATGATTAATGACTGTAATGAAGGCAATGTCAATGTGTAATGTAAGTCTGCAAGGCATATTATATAGGTATAGCCCCACAGTCATATATAGTATAGACAACTTGTACTTGGCACTGATTACTGTAACATGTACTGTGCAGCAGTTCTACCTGTACATATATTGAACAAGACACACCAAGTCTGGAAAGATGTACTGTAAGGATGTGTACACAAGGCTTTACACATGACAATACCAAAACTCAAAATGTCTGCTAGGTGGATTTTGTAAACTGAGGCAGAATTATAGGGAATCAAGGATGCAATTTTGAATTAATGGACACAAAACAGACATAATTAATGAAGGGGACATTACATAAAATAACATTATATGGCCTTACCAAGTAACTTTGAGACAATTAGCAAGACAAAGCAAAGGTGTCCCACAAGTCATGGCTTCTGGTTGCAGTTATTGTACAGTATCTATGTCTTGTGCTTGATGCTCAGCATAAGCAGTGGAGTAGGGAAAACAAGCAGGTGAGCCACAACTGGAAAAAAGGCTGTGGCCAGCCCGACTAAAACCAATTGGTTAGAAACTGAGCCGTAAAACCTCATCTAAGTAATTGTCTATAGATAGGATTTGTGCCAAATCTCTTATTGAACTACGGGACAGCTGCATCAATGCTTTAACTTGTATGCACAATAAGTTTCAATCTAAAGTAAAGGACTAACAGGGACACAGACAAATTAATTAATTGAATGGAATATATAAAGGAACTAAAATAAAAAAAATAATATGTACATGGCTGGTACAAGTCAATATGATCTCCCTAATTAGTATTTCTTTAAATTTTTATTAAGGGCCATATTGTAGACAAACCATACATTTTTCCTCTATACATGATGTTTAGCATGATGACAATGCACCCCATCAAGACATGTATAAACTAACATCAAAATGAAATTCCATCAGTGCACATGAATAAAGTAATGATACATCATGTACAGAAATCGAGGAACATAATCACTCACAAAAATGTTGAAAATCATTTATGGATTTTAAGTTGGGAGATATGACCAGGTGCTTAGTGAAAAAAGTAATTTGCTTGGTAAAATATTTTTGAAGCAAACTATGGGGTTAAAGTTGCTTGGCACAGGTCTGCTTTATGCAAGGTTCGGCCATAGATCCAATACTCCATACTGCACTTAAGGTATTGCATGACTGGTTGTCCTGAAGGAACCTGCCTCCCTTCCATCACTGATGAGCAGTACTATGCTCTGAAACCTCACATGACAAACACAATGCCGAATACTGATTCCTTGCTTCTAACAATACACTGTACTTTTGCTTTCCAGGGTTTCAAATTCACAGTTTAATCTCCAAGTGCTTCTTAAGAAAAGTCCTGTTAGCTCCCTTCCACTGCAGGCAAAAACCCAAAACTACTCCCAAAAGGAGTTACAACCCTGTCTTGACATAAGACATACAGTAACAAGAAGGCATCCGAGAGCCTTGCATTACTGAGAGCACTGACTTGAATGGCTTCAACATAGTGTAATCTAGTGCTGAAATATGCAAATTTAACAAAAACAAGCAAAGTCAGCTATTTAAAATGGTCTGCAGAAGGGTGTTTCAGACCATGAGTTCAACCAAGCTCATCAGCTGTGTTTTAAGTGATTTTGATGGGCCAGCCAGACATGTGGGAAGGAATCCAAAGTACAAGATCCATCAAAGTTACCTTTCATATGTATTTTAAATAAGCATTCACCAATTGACCTAGAGTTAGTGACCAAAATGACCTCTGGCCTCCATCAAAGGCTATATTGTTCTTTAACATAATATGAGAGCTCCATCAATGTCACTCCTCTAGAAATATATTTGTAAGCAGTTTACAAGGTTTTCACCATTTAAACTCCAGTGACTTCAGATGACCTTTGACCTCTCCAAAAACAACACCGTTCATCCACTGACTATAGAGCATCAACATGCCATTAATGAAAAGCATCTACTGGTTCCAATCTTGTGATATCACATTTACATCATTTTAGTTTTAGACCTCTAGTGACCTCTGGTGAACTCCGATCTCCTCCAAAAACAGCAGGGCTTTTCCTCTTAATGGACATATACCACGTTTGAAAAGTGTCCAACATTCCTATCTTGAGGAATGCTGTTTAAAAGCAATTTCCACAGTTTATTTAAACTTCTGGTGAATTTGGATAACCTTTAACCTACAGGTACATACATGTACAAGAATTAACAGAATCCATCTTCTGACTACCACGCATCCACACACCAAGTATGGGAAGTAGGTCTATCCGTGCTCCCTACCTTCAGATATCGTGTTTATGACAAGGTTTTTGGTTTGTAACCTCTGGTAACCTCACATAACCTCTGACCTCGATCAAAAACTAATAGGGTTCTTCCTCTCAACATTACAAATCCAATCCATACACCAAGTATGAGAAGTATCCATCTTATTTATCTTGAAATAGATGTTTACAAGCTTTATCACAAACACACATACATACATGTACATGAACACACACATACACATGCCACTGGGACTGCATTGATTCCTTTTGCCTCCCACAAGGAATCAAAAAGGAGGCTACACATCTCACACCACATAGCTTATTCAAGTACCTAAGTTGTGTATGCATTTTACTGAATGTTATGCAACATTTCTAGAAACTGTAAGCATGCAACCACAACATAGAATGAACTATTAGCAGACTGTATGTATACAGTAGATATTTATAAACAAGTGTTACCCTGAAACAGTTCAGTTTATGAAGGGCAGTAAAGTGAAAACAGGAGGAGGGTTACTTCCACATACCACCTTTCTGGTCTTAACTTATAATATTTTTATTGTTTATTACTCCCTTAATAAATCAATCCAGGAAAGACACACTCAGTGAAGTAGAAATTCAACCATTTATCTGCTGCACAATGTATTGTCAGAAATGAGGGCCTACATCATTTATTGGATGAACTGTAACAGGAGCCACAGCAGTTCATTGACAGGAACTTCAGGACACCTTGTGGGTACTCCCATGTGAATATGCTGCATTCATGAACTGTAACAGTAGCCACAGCAGTTTATTGAGAGGAACTTCTGGACATCTTGTGGACAATCATGCTAGGTGTAGAAGACTAAATAAAGCCATTTACCAGTGCTATAATAATAACAAACACTCTATCAAGTTGACCCTTACCCAGACTAATAATTTCAAGTATTTTATACTGCAGATCAAAGTAATAAAATTTTGAAGATAGACTAGCCACTTAATACTTATTCAAAGGTTGACATCCAAGATGAGTACCTCCCCTTCCCCCCCCCCCACACCACCTAAAAAGTAACATACCACTCTGCTACACCTGTAGGAAAATCCCTGTGTGGGAGATCACTGACTGAAGAAAGGTCACTTCCATCAAACCATAACACTCCCCATTGCTCTAGTACAGACAGGGTTAGGGGGAGGTGGGGTGTCAAATTCCATGTACAAGTTCTGTTCTCATTCCACACTTAATCCTTAAAATTCTCTTTGCCAAAATTTGCACCCCTAAGTAATAATGATACACCTTAAAAAAGTGTAATTAACCTACAGTAACTTCCACTAAAGGGGATACTGTACATAACACATTGATATAACACCTTTGAACTTACCAAATTCTTTTTGAAGATTGTTCGCTTTGGTCTCTTATTCATGGTTTCTCCATCCAACTATCCAGAAATGGTTGCAACACACTACTCCTTTGCTGAATGAACCAAAGAACTTCTCTCCCCATCAACATGGCAATGCTTCACGTAGCTACCGCTCCTCAGTGGTAATGGCTATCCCACAGCACACATCCAACGCATACATGTGCTCATGCGTACTGGTGAGCCATGGGATAAGCTGCAACACTGCCCTTACAAGTAAAGGAAGAGAGACATGAGCTGCTACTTCCACCCTGTGTGAAGAAAAGACGAAGACTATACTTATCTTGAGGCATGGTAGTCCTAAATTGCAATTTATACCACCTACATTTTGCAGTGTGAGAACCCATTTATGACCAAACAAAGGTATACATCCCTCCAAAATAATACCACAGCATTGCTTACACATTTAATACATCATTTAAGCAGCATGCATGTAATCTGTGGTGACCAGTACCAGTACCATTTATAAGGGCCTTGAGTGCCAAACATGGCCTCATCTGTGAATGCTTTTGTACAGAACTTTGAATTAAAATTATGTGAATGATGCTTCAAAAGTAATTGCTTTTCATACAAACAGGTATGTACTTTGTATGTATCTGTAAGCAATGTTACATTGCCACTAATTACCGTAACTATTCAAAGCCCAGAGGTACAGGATCATTCATTCTCAAGACAAGGATCTGCCTGTAATTTCCAGTGTGCTGGGCACATTAATGGTCATCCTTGGTGAGGGGCATGGGTCCAAGAGGACAGCATACATTAGAGATTTGCCTTCCCAGATAGTACCAGGTCTGACTTATTATTTGTAAATAAGCGCTGGGAGGAAGTTTTTAGTGCCAGGAAAGGGGCATATTGGTGTAGATTCATCTGTGTCGAGATCAAACGGCACCCTCTTAGAAGCTAATAATGAACACCAAGAGCTACACTTGTCCACACGACTGACAATAGAAGTACCCTGCCTCACAGACACTTGACACAGGTATGGAAATGGATCAGACAAGAAGTACAGTGGATACATTTTATTTCTACAGAAACCTTTCAAGTGTGTGGGGTGGTTTGACTATCACCCGTGCAAGGTCTTAACTTCCTAAATTATTTATGAGTTATTGTTCTCCATGTAAGCAAGACTTATACAGCTGGAGACAGGTTTTTGACTGGTCCGAAAATGTTCACAGTCCCTGCATGTGTACTGAAAATGGAGAATTCACTAATATTCACAGCTCTTTCTCATGTCATGCAACATCTTTGAGTGTTCCCACTTGAGTACGAGCAGGAGATCAGATCCGGATCTGAACCCCAGCAGGGAATCAATTTGCAATTGGAAATGCTCTCCTTCCTGGGATCAGATCTCAAGAGCTTGATCACCACTTTGGGGGAGGATCAGACTGTGCACAGGTGATCAAAAAGACAAGAAGGAACACAAGGGGATCAAAGTGACCTCACATCAAAGCAAACAAATGACGTACTTTCGCAGCACAACTTGTTATCTCATATCCTGTGCCCTACCAACTTGTGTAAACAAACATGACTTGCAGACATAATTTCAATGATGGAACTGCATGTCCCTTGAGCCAAAGGAGGTGATCAGATCTTGCGCAGGGATTCAAATGGGAACACTCTTGCAGCTGGCCACAAAATTTTCCAGTTAAGTAAGCTTGGGGGGATCAGTATCAAGGGATAAAGTGGGAACACAGCCTTTGTTATCACCAGTACTGGAGGACTCCAGGCCAGGCCATGCCTCCAAACCAGCCTTGAGGCCTACTTTAAAGGCCTTGGCCTCAGCCTTGGCCTTGTGGGTAATACCTCGCCCTAAGTCTTACCTTCGTGCCTCTGCCCTAGTGTT
>WURT03579080.1:0-20754 GCA_009936505.3 Holothuria glaberrima
TATCAGGCGATCTGTGCGCCGCCAGGCTCGGTCTACGTCTAGGTGTAAGCTTGTAACAGCTAGTTTCTGAAGTGATATAAAGTGAAATGCCCAAAATTGAGTTGGCTATACTGAGCCAAAATATCCACGCGTGATACTAAAGAAGTTATTACCGTGCATTTAACTACCTGATAGGGATAGATAGTACTTAACTACTAAAGTGAGCGCGGGTTTAGTATTTAAGAAGGCCCATTGAATAAGGAATATAGGTAAATGGTGAATTAATAAATGTAGGCTAAGTACAGTAAAGATTCTGTACCTGTAATTTCATCAGTCTTTGCTGGCACTGTAGGAACTTAGTATGGCAAGTCTGTAGGTCCTTTCTGGGTGTAGTCCAGAACTGCAGTGGTGAGCTTGCAGCTTTTACTATACTGGACACACTGCTCACTAGTACATGTGGCAGGAGGACCTAATTAGCATTCCGCCTACAGGTGTGCTGCATCCTATCCACACTTGGGTATAACTTCTATTGTTATAGTGGCTAGAAGTTCCTATTGTGTGTGGAAGCCATTAAGTGGAATGCAGTCGGGGAGTAGATTACACAACCAACACCTAACGAGCCCAGTAATAATTAGATTCTACGACAGTCATGGGAGAACTTGTCAATGTTAACCTCAACGCAGTGCTCTGATATGGAGTTAACAACCCACTCAGGCAGACTGTTCCACTCATTGACAACTCTATGAAACTGAACTTCCTAATGTCTAGCCTTGCGAAAGGCTTCATTAGCTTCTTACAATGGCCTCGAACCCGAGAATTACTTTGAACCTTTAAATAGCTACAAGCTAACAAAGGATTCCTATCAGAAAGGAACTTGTAAACCTTGAGCATGTCCCCCTAATCCTTCTCAACTCCAGGGTGGTTAGCCCAAGATGTTTAAGTCTAAGGTGATAAGGTAGATTTCTAACCTCGGGTATAAGGCGAGTGGCCCTTCTCTGAACTTGCTCTAAAAGAAATTTGTCCTTTTCATAGAACTTCTCCAGGCGTGCGCAGCATAGTCGAGATGCGGTCTTACCAACTTCTTGTACAAATTTAGTACAATTTCTTTGCTAAAACTATTAAAATTCCTCTTGATCAATCCGAGCACCCTATTAGCCCTTGCAGCAGTAGCTGCACACTGCCTAGATGGCTTTAAATCTCCTGTAATAACTGCCCCAAGATCTTTCTTAAAAGTCACATTATCCAAAAAAACTACCATTCATGGTGTAATCATAACTGAAAATTTTAGGACCAAAGTGAAGGACTTTGCACTTATCAGCGTTAAAAGATATTTGCCAAGTCTGAGACCATGAAAATAACCTATCCAAGTCTTTTTGCAGCAATGAGGCATCTTCCTTATCACTAACCTTCCTATAAAGATTTGTATCATCAGCAAACTTCAAGTTACTTATATAGATTTGAGAGAGCTATATCAATATCGTTTATGAAAATTAAGAAAAGAAATGGGCCAAGAACAGAACCCTGTGGTACTCCACTTGAGACTTCTTTCCAAGAAGAGAAATTACCATTAACAACAACTCTTTGAGATCTACCATTGAGCCACGAATTTATCCAGTCAGCACACCTGCCCTTGATGCCTAACCTACTTAGTTTTACTATGAGTCTATCCAAAGGAACTTTATCAAAGGCTTTTTGAAAATCGGTAAAATCATTACTCCCGAAATGCCAGTTTCTCTACCTTTTTTGGTAATTCTGACCCCGGATTATGAAAGAACATGCTTAATATCCCTAGGACATGTAACCCTAACCTACATTCTAACCCTAACCATTATTTTGAAACAATTTTCAAAATTCCTGAAAATTCGAAATGGACAAATCGAAGTGGGAAAAATATTTGGCGGCCGGGGTGACATAATACAGATTGATTTCAACGCGTAGAAAAGCACACTATGGCACGCCAAAGGTAACATATTGGAGTTCATTTGGAAGCATTGCATGCATGATTTTCTTCTAAACCGAAAATATTATTAGGCTGAACCAAAGGATATAGTGTAGACGTACGATATATCAAATTAAATTAGCAGAAAGGCTATACGCAAGAATAAACATGTATTTAGTGAAATTCAGGAGCATAAAGCTGCACGTTGCAATATGCTGCTGGAATAAGAGAATTGAATTATTTTCCTTGTTACTTCAAAGAATCTGTCATGCGGGTTGTGATGATGATGGGCTGGACTGTACGGAGTAGGTGTAGAAACGAGTAGTGTTTCCAGTTTTAATAAAATTACTGCAATATTTTGACATTTTTACAGAATAAGGGATTCTTCCTTGAGTTGTGGGGAGGGAGCATACTTTCCACCACATTTTTTACTAAGGGCCTTTAGCCCCACAACCCCCTACTCGGAACCAACGGGGACATATCCGATGGGTCGGGGAAACGCTTAGATAAGGAGTCTTGGGGCTCGCCTTGGAGCCTCTGGTGGGAGTCCAGGAGCAAAATTTCGATGAGGCCCAGAGGGCAAAGCTCTCTTCACTTGACATCTAATGAGCGCAATTTGATAATTTGTTCATAGAAGTCGGACTAACGGCGGGTAGATGTGATACTGTAGAACTTGCTACCTTCTGACGGGGCCAGGGATTGGTAAGGAGGAGGGGGGGACCACAGGGAATTATATCGCCGACCCAGCTAGCACCGATCAATCCATATGAAGTGTGCGTATCATTAGTAAGCGTACGTATTTTTCTTCTTCCTTCTACATGGTTATTTCTCCTTCTCTGAGATACAGAGTAGCAAGTTCGCCCTCAAACTGTTAAAGCTAGGCTCATACTGGCGACCGCTGACCGAAAAAACTTTTTAACGGCGACGTAAACTGGGCGTTTTGCAAAACTAGAAACGTCGGCTCAAAGTCACCGGATTGTTGTCGGATTTTTCATGCTCATTTGCATACACGGCAGAGAGCAACGGTGCACAACTGATTTTTACATCTTTCCCACGCTTTGACGCAAAAATGAGAAACTCGGCCAGCTGATCACTTTCAACTACGGATTGCTGCCTACTCGAGCGGTCTTCAACGCTTGCTGACGGATTTGGAACGGACAACAACGCGGTAAAACGTTCATTCACTTTCATCTACGTCTTTCGATGGACGGAGAGCAACCGTGCGGCACGGATTACAACCGAGCTCAACGTTCTACAACGCTCCGCGACGCTTTCCTACGCCTTGCTACGGAGTGGTCTGCGTAGCTGGGCGCTTAGTGGCGCCCAGTGGCAGAAAACGGCCTACATCAAGGAGCCCGGCGGATTCCCAGCGTTTTCATTCTCGGTTAAGATTTCCATTTGGCTTCACCTAACATTATTTGGCTCTTTTAAATTTTAAAGATTTTGACCACAAAATTACTTCAAAAGCCTCTTCTAAATTTAAGCTTTTAACTTGTCCATTCTGTTTTGCCATCCACGTGTGTGCATATTGAACATAGGCTACATCTTTGGATCCACAAGAGGAGTCACTAAATGCATCCCAGGAAGCCTTTGAAAAAGTACCTAAAATCCCGTACGGGATAAAACCTGTATCCCCTACTTCCCTTCGCGCTCTCATAAAACTCGTCCTTGAAAGAAACTGTTTTGAGTTTAATGGCCAATTTTTCCTACAAAAAATCTGTCATACTGTCATGCATAGGCTAGACTTGAAAATAAAATCATACCGACAGATTCCAAATGCTAAAATGGCTTCGTTACAGGGATGACATTTTACTGCTATACAAAAGAACGACAACTGGACTTTCTAGTTTGGTGGCTAAAATGAAAGAAATTCATTCGGCCCTGAAATTTACCAGGGAAGTCTCTGACAACGAGTTGACGTACCTAGATCTAAAAATCCACAAATGTACTAAATTTCAATCCAGTGGCATTCTCGACACAAAAGTCTATACTAAGCCCGCTGAAACCTTTCAATACCTCGATCGAAATTCTGTACACCCACTAGTCACTTTTAAAAGCATCTTAAAGGGTGAGGTATGGGGATACTCTAGAATTTGCGGTAACGGGGGGGGGGGGACTCTTCAGTTATGCAACGTCAGAAGGTGTGTATGGCAAGCCAAATTCCCAATAAATAGAGAAACTTGGTTTATCGGTGCTGTGGCCGAGTGGATAAAGGCGAAAGGCGGTGGCAATTGAGGCGATGAAGCAAGTTGGCAACCGGGAGGTTCGGGGTTCGAGCCATGGCCGGGTCAAAGTAAGGTGTGTTTTTCGTCCAAGAGCAATCTACGGTTTTCCCATCTGAACTGGCCTTTTAAATTCAAAAGGAGACCAAATTTGATCTAAATTGTTGAGTTGGTTAGCCACCCGACGTGAAGTTGTAATTCATAAGCCACATGGGCTTCTCCCACATTTGTGGTCGCTTAGCGTCTTAAAACAACTGTCCTTCAAGGCCTGAGTTATAAACCAGGTTAATCAGTCGATAAACCTGGTTCTCGGTCGATAAATCAAGTTTATCGACCGATAAGCCAAGTTTGATTTGATAAACCAAGGTTATACGTCAACAAACCAGGGTTATTGAGTTTCTCACTTACAAAGTCGATGAACTTGGATAATCAATTTGTTAAACCTGGTTTATCAATTCGATAAACTTGGATTTTCAAATTATTGAGCATTCGGGGTCAGTAAACCTGTTTTTTTTTTACTGAAAAACTTGATTTATCGACCGATAAACCTGTTTGTTTATTTGATTAACCAGGTTTATCACTTCATGGGTAATAAACTTGGTTAATCATAATTGATAAACCTGGTTTATCGATTTGATAAACAAGGTTTATCAAAAAAAAAAAAAACTTGGCTTATCGGTTGATAAACTTGGTTTATCGACTCAAAATGCCAAATAATTCGAAAAACTTGGTTTATCGACCGATAATCTTGGTTTATCGGTCGATACGTTCGATAAACATGGCGATAAACCAAGTTTCTCGAATTATTGGGCATTTGGCTTGCCATAGACGTGAGTAAAAGTCATCGACGGACAGCAACGGATCCTTCAACGGTGCACAACCTCCTTCAACGCTCAGCAACCCACGCTCAACTTGTACAACGCTCCCCTGCGTATGCGGTCGGAAAAAATTTACGTTGCGAAACGTTACGAATTTTTAAACAGTTTAAAAAATTGGCGACGTAAAATTTTGGCCGACGGAATCCCGCGGAAAGTCGACGGATCACCCTACGCCTGTTCACGTTTCATCACGCCCGATCGCGCACAGCCCACGGCCCCTCACGTAAAAGTATAAAATAAAACCGTTGCTCTCCGTCGACCCCAAATTTGCCTGTTTTACGCCAGTGTGAGCCTAGCATAAGGAAGATATGAGCATCCGCTGCAGGGGAAAAGAAAGTTTTTCGAATGCCTTCAGGGGTCGGCAACAGTGCTACAGGTAAAGTTCAACGTACTCTGATTGTCAGAGGTCCAAGGTGAACTCTCAGAAGTAATGGGATATCGAAGAAGGGGTCACGAACATAAAACTCATGTTCACACCCTTAAAGTACTCCAAAGCTTCACTCTGAAATTTGGGGTGTACACACAATATTTTGATAAGATGTCGACCAATTTTGAGACCGACTATATTTTTCAGACCCACTGCTACTTGCGTACCAGCGGGAAGTGGCGTCGGAGAGCTTTACAAAGTAACGGACAAGTGACAGGAGATTTTATGCTCCCCGCCTCCTTCTGCTGCTCATTCTCCTCCTCAAACTCTTCGAAGGCCCGATGTAATAAAGCATCGGGGGCAGGGTGATGGTTACGGGTTGTGTAGGTCGGTCCGTGGAGCGACCAAGCCCGAAGCCCGGGGGAGAGGAAGCGAAGCCCCCTGGGAAAAATTCCCCCCATAGCAGATAAAAAAAAACTACCGTTGCCCTAAAGCATTTTATTGTGGTCTCGACTCCCAACCCCAACCCCCGTGAAAAAAATATTTCGCCCAGTGGAAGTTTTTCGCCCCTTCAGTACCTTGCCTGGCTACTGGCCTGGGAGGAACTGGGTACTGTAAAAATAGGAGCACGGGCCTTATGGCTGGGTTTAGGTATGTCGTTTGCTTGGCAGCCTAACGTGTGAGCTAAGGTCTCAGCAGGTTTACTAGTTGGGCCAAACATTGGAGTCCCCGGACTTTTCGAAGAGGGGGCACTAGGGGTCCAGCGTTCCTCCAAAAGGGACACCCCAAAATGAAGGACCGAGCTCCTCTGGGGCTTCGTATAGTGACGGCTAGTGATTCCCTGTAGGCGTTGGGCCCAGTGTACCACTGTGGGGCCCCTAATTGGTCCAGGGACAATGCTCTATTGGGGGTCCAAGGCAGAGACCCCAGAGCCTTTAAGGTATTTATAAATTGTTATCGTTGTATTGAAGCATTTGACTATCTCCAAAATGGCATTGGATGTGCACTTAACAGACACAAAAATAGAAACTAAATTTGGCTTTTTTTGTTAGTCTAATCGCACAAAAGATTTACTGATGGGGGAAGTGTTGAGTGGGGACGACGGATCATGTTTGCCAGGCCCGCAGGCGGCGGCACGGGGCCGTCCCCCCGTGCGGACCACAGTGCCCCCCCCCACATGAAAAAAAAAACGATTGAAAACAAAATTTTACTACCTGTAAACGATGGCCCCAGTATGAGTCCAGGCGATTTTTGACTAAAATAATCCCAAAGTGGTTTAAAAATGAATGTATTTTGTTTTCTGTAACATTTTTTCTTAACGTTACAAAATGTTTCACAAGCTACGCGCGCTTTCATCTTCAGTTACATTTTGCTTTAACACCCATTTCAGATATGTTGGCTAAATAAAGGTAAACGTTCCACAATTAGGCTATTGTTCTGCCATGTAGGCGTGATTCTGAAGAAACACGAAATTGAAGCGATAAGAATTAGTGTCTCAATCCTGAGTCCAGGTGTGGTGGAAGGGACATCCCCCGGCGTCTTGGTTTTGCTCTTAAAGACAGACACTCATCACCCCAAGTATATTTTCGGTTGTGAGAAAGCAAAATTCTCAATTGCAGGCTGTTTGATCAGGGAGTTCAAAGGCTAAAGGTGCTGAGTAGCTTCCATTACACAACATCCTTAGAGAGTGGTCTGGTTACATAATATGGCCTTGCATGCCCACCAGGATATGACCTTAAGCAATATACTAGGTTTGTTCTGCACAAGGAGGGGCTCAAGACAGTTTTAGGGGGTACTAGGAGTAACCTTGTTGGGAAAATTGGAATTGCCAGGATTTGGGGGCAGATTCTTCCATAGAAACCCAAATTTTCTAACTTTCTTTAACAAGAACCAAATATTTTCATTCTTTCTTCAACAGAACCCCAAATTCTTCGGCGAGTTTTGCGCGTCCAAAGTTTTGCGTTTGGCATACTTTCGGCAACCCGTTGCTTCTGCAGGGCTTCGGGTTGCTGGACCACTAATGGAAGCTTAGTTCCCTCGTCGGGCAATCCTTTCACTACTCCTTACTGAGTTTGCAAGCAGGTTTTGCCATGGCGAATAATTTGTGCAAAATGTCCGCCCGCTTGGCGTACAATTCTTACATCAACGTTGCACCACCTATACACATTAATAGCACACAAAAAAACTTACTAGCCAAAGCTAGGTGAAGGCTCAAACTTAGGTGTCGGGCATCATCAAGAGGTTTCAATGTAGCAATCCCTTGAGTAACATGCGTAAAGTGATGACTATATGCATTTGGAGCTAAACTTACTCGTACCACAAATTTATTCAAAAATCTACCTTTTCTCTTCATGCAAACTTTCGTTCAAAGTAAAAATACAGTAATTACCATCTGAATTGTGAACTGTGAAGAGCTTGGTGTGCTTTCGCTGTCATTCAAAGTCCTGCTCAAATTTCAGTCCATGTTAGTGTTCCTGTTTTGTTAATTTCTCGGACATTCGGGGATTTTTTTCTCTGGATCCTACCAAATCATACTGGGCCATGTCAAGCCTGCCTCATGGCAGTCCTTGGTCCACTAATTGCCTTTCACAAAATACTCAACTCTTTACCTGCTCTTGCGGAGCTGAAGAAAGTAGGCCAGCCATTGGCCTGAAAAGGCTTAAAAAAAGTTATCTGGGCATTTTTTAGTACAAGCAGTCAGCCATGCTAGATCTAATCTACATATTGTAAAGAATAAAGTTAAGGGGGCTGGCACGTGTTAAAATCATTTTTTGGGGTCATTTTTGGACAAAAATATGATTTTCATGATTTTTGTGTATTTCATAGTTCCAAATAATTTACTATCAGGAAAGTCTAAATTTTAGTCAATTTGAACCCTACTATGGTCAATATTGAGAAAACAAAGTTACAAAAAACAAAGAAAATTAAGGCATTCTATAGCAAATAATAATTGATATCTCAAAATAGTGTTACGAGGATGTACATTATTTTCTATGTTAGAAATCTTTTCTTATGAGAACAAAAACAGTTCAATATTAACTCAAAAGCCTACCAGTACATTTTCATACTTTAGTCATTTGTGAAAAAGTGAAAATTTTGACCTTCAATGATCATGAAACCCCATAATTTTCCCTTAAAAAGTACTAAATTGATAATTTTGCCAAAAAAAGAACATTTTTTAAATGTGATGCTTTTGTAAAGCATAATTAAATACCAACTAGCATTATTGAATTTGAGTTAATTTAAATTGCCTTGCAGTCATTATGTAGGAAAGTACCAGAAAACAGTAACAGTCATTTTTGACCATTTTTGGGCAAAAATATGATTTTTGAGATTTTGATGTATGTCATCTTTGTCAAAATTACACTACCAGAAAAACATGATGTTTAGTTGATTGCACCTTTAATTTGGTCAATATTGACAAGATAAAGGCCCTGAGAGGCTCCGGGTATATACAACGTTATGGGCACAAGGAAGAAAGCATTTATAACTGTTCACAAATAGCTTTGAATTTGCAATATTAGCAGACTGTAAAATGGAATTTTGTCTGTTTTTTTTTTTCAAAATGGCCTTATTCAGAGTAATAAATGGTCCAGTTCTCATGATGCAGCGTGTTTGATGGAACAGAGGTGGGTGGATTATCATACAGGTTCTACTAGTTTCAGTAATTTGGCCTATATATATACTCCGGCTCTGTGTTATGAAAATCAAAATAAGACATATTGGGTATTAGATAAATGCGCCTAAAGTGCTCCAAAAAATAGCACTTTTATAAGTGTTTCATCAATGTTAAGCTATATTTTACGTAACAATTAACTAATTACTGGTAGTACTGTAGTGACTAAGAACCACTCAGACATAGAAATCATAGTTTGCCCTTTTGTTTCATAATAGACAGGACTAAAGGCCAGTCAATTTCTCCGAGATGCAGCAGATTTGAGGGTTGGGAGGATGGATAATCGCACAGGTTGCACAGGATTTTGCAATAACCAGACTATGTAACACATGTCCTATTTGAATTAAATTATTTGACATTTAGCTTTAGTTATATGACAGCGCAAAAAGAGCCAAAATTGTATTTTGAAGGCTTTTCAGGCAATTATTTTACTCCATTTTACATTGCAAAAACAATTTATTCTAATAAGATCCCCTTACTTTGATTAGTTTATTTTAACTCTTATATTGCGAGGGGGAATGATGGTTTTACCGACAGTCTTTGGTTGGAGGGCCAAGCACCGTGACTCACAGTCGCTTCCGTTACCTGAGTACAGGGATTCGGCACCCGATTAATAATGTCTTACGAAAGGGTTGGCATGTTACATTGTGCATATTGGGAATTTTAGTAATAATTGTACTAGTAGTGTTTCCCAGCAGATTTGCGTGAAATACCCGGAAAGTGGTACTGCATAAGCAGTATAAACGGTTCGCACCATGGGCTAAGAGATTGTTTTCAATTAGTCCTCTGGTATTTCTGAATTGTCACTTATGAATTGCCTTGCGGGCCGGATGAAATTGTCTCACTCATGGGCGTCGTGCAAAAACATTTTGGGGGGGGGGGGTGAGAAGTGATGACCGGGTGAAGGAAAAAGCTGCGTCGTGGGAAAAAATTGATAAGGAAAGGCGAAAGAAGCGGAACCTAGGTCAAAACTTCGATATGTGCTATGACTAACTGATAATTTTCCAGGTTATATTGCAATCATAATAGTAACTGTGACTGTTTTTGAACTGATTTTTATTTTTTTCAATTCTTCAAAAACTACTCATCAGCTCATGAAGAAAATTTATCCTGCTGTACCTTTTAGCAAACTTTTTTCATTACTTATGGTGAAGTCCACAGGGGGTTTCATGGTCTCCGTCCACTGTATTTATCTTAACTTTCCGTACTTTGAAAAAGGCTTAGAAAATGATTACAAATTCTACCATGTTTTTTTAGAAAATTTAGTGGTATTGATAAAGTTTTCTTGGTAAAGGTAACGGGTTGAACTTACTGTGGGACTACCTGTACATAACATTGTTCAACGACGGTTGCGTCGATGGCACACTTAGTTCTTTAGTTATCAGCCAATAATTATTAAACGCTTCGATTAACGGATAATCGACTACTAATAACCACACAGTTGCAATCATATGTCCTCTGTCAGCAAAAATCCCATGTCCGCGTAGAGTTAGATCTGAGTTAGATGAGGTCTAACGGCTCAGTTTCTAACCAATGGGTTTAAGTCGGGCTGGCCACGGCCTTTTTTCCAGTTGTGGCTCACTGGCTTGTTTTCCCTACTCCATTGCCTATGCTGAGCACCAAGCTCGATGGCAGTAGGTTCCATTTTTAAAGTCTTTGGTATGACCAGGCCAGGTCTCGAACCCCAGGCCTTCCGGCTGCAAGTCAGATGCTCTAACCACTTGACCATGCAGTCGGCCATTTCCTCGTAGGCCTACAAGAAATTTATTGCTGACACTGTTCTACTTTAACGTCGCTGATTTAGGTTTCAGAATGAATTAACTGCAGCCTGCTTGCATGATTTCGCTCGGTTAGGATGCGTCGCCAACACCATCAGGTCGCTTAGGCGTGCTTGGGACATGCTCGTCGGCTCGTCCGCAACGAATTTTCTTACCAGTTGTAATGCTATGTATATTTGACATCAAACTTCAGGCGATATGAGCTTAGGATGACAAAATATTTTCAAATACAGTATTCAATTGCATTACCAATCCCGATATGTCGTCTTTGATGCATTTCCGTGTGAAATAATGCAACCATTACAAAGCAACTGGCGGGGGGGGGGGTTCATACTTTTTTAGTCGGAAATGACTAATTATCACCAACCATCTCACCATTTTTGTCCACATACCACCCCTTCCAACCAAAGATAACTTGCATGAATTGGAAGAACAGCCTTTCGCAGCAACTTGAACTAACCATACTAGTGGGGTAAACATAACTCCATTGAGCTATATTTTAGAAAACAGTTAACTTCTTAATTGACTTGACATGTGATGGGTTCTCAAATGCATTTTCAGACAAAACTTTAAGACAGCCTTGACAAAATTTGGGGGGGCCTGTGCCCCGCCCCAATGGGCACGACGCCACTGGTCTCGCTGGCCGTATACGGCCGCGGGCCAGAGCCCCACTCGTGTTAGAGGTTAAGTGAGCTGGTGAATGATCGCTGTGAAGAACTACACTTTCTTGTGTACGCTGTAGGTTACATGGCCCTAAGAGGGGAGAGTCTTCCCCTACCAGAACAAGGCACCCACTTCGCACATCTGTATAGTTTATTTTTTCACACTGTCTCCAAAACAAGGTAAATCAAAGTCGAATTTTATTCATACTACAGCACTGGATGAGCTGGTACAGCTAGTATTTAATTATGCAATACTTCAACATTTACAAAAATGCTTCTTTTGACATAAATTATATATTATGTGCTTTTGTGATGAAATAACAGACTGGTATCAGTGGCGGAGGAAGGAAACTCGGTCAGAGGGGGCAGGATGGCCTGTAGGGGCGCTTCGAAGTAGGTTGAACAAGGGAATTCTTTCAGAGGGGGCGAGAAAGGCCTATACGGGCGCTTCGAAGTATTTAAGTACCCTATGCCTCAATACGGTTAAAGCCCAAAATGGTGCCGACGGTTGGTTTGAGTCCGTGGGAGGGGGGGGGGGCGACCGCCCCCTCTGACCATATGGTAGCTCCGCTACTGGCTGGTATGCACCTAAAGTGGTTGCTACGTGCCATAAGGATTGTTGAATCAATTAATTCTAACTGTTCTTATGCTTTACAAACATCCCGTATAAAAAACAACTTGTAGAACCCAACAATTACTTATCCTGACATCAATTTTTCAATTTTAACTTCAATTTAAGATAATGGCATTTTCCACAATAGAAAGTCTTTTATTTTCTTTGTTTTTTGCACCTTTACCTTGTCAATATTGACCAAATTAAAGGTGCAATCAACTAAACATCATGTTTTTCTGGTAGTGTAATTTTGACAAATATGAAATACATCAAAATCACAAAAATCATTTTTTTCCCAAAAATGGGCAAAAAATTACTTTTATTGTTTTTGTTACTTTTTTACATAATGACTGCAAGGCAGTTTAAATTAACTCAAATTCAATAATGCTAGTTGGTATTTAATTAGGCTTTACAAAAACATCACATTTAAAAAATGTTCTTTTTGGCAAAATTATCAATTTAGTACTTTTTAAGGGAAAATTATGGGGTTTCATGATCATTGAAGGTCAAAATTTTCACTTTTTCACAAATGACTAAAGTATGAAAATGTACTGGTAGGCTTTTGAGTCAATATTGAACTGTTCTTGTTCTCATAAGAAAAGATTTCTGACACAGAAAATAATTTACATCATCGTAACACTATTATGAGATATCAGGCATTATCTGCTATAGAATGCCTTTATTTTCTTTGTTTTTTGTAACTTTGTTTTGTCAATATTGACCACAGTAGGGTTCAAATTGACTAATATTTAGACTTTCCTGATAGTATATTATTTGGAACTATGAAATACACAGAAATCATGAAAATCATACTTTTCTTCAAAAATGGCCAAAAATGACGCAAAATATGATTTTCACACGTGCCAGCCCCCTAACTTTATTCGTTACTATATGTAGATTAGATCTAGCATGGCTGACTGCTTGTACTAAAAATGCCCAGATAACTTTTTTAAGCCTTTTCACGCCAATGGCTAGCCTACTAAATAGCGTTCTTCCCTTTCACGTCTCTGAATTGCAAAAGGAGAGGAAATTCCCAACCAGAAGAGCGAAATTTTTGCGCGCTTCGCCCGCATGTATGGAACGCCAAAAGGGTCACGGTATTTCGACGAATGTTCAGATAATACGCCATCTGCCCAGGTATTTTGACGTGTTGTCGGATACTTTGCTTCAGAAATATTGCAGTTTAGATTTATATTCGTCGTTAAATATTACGTTCTGACCTTATTTTTGAAGTCATTAAAGTACTTCTGAAGTCAAAACTACCTGAGACGGCGAAATACGTGTGGGCTTTTTGGCGCACCCCCTTCGATAAACGGGTCAGGTAATATGCCATCTCCAAGTATTTTTGCCTTTTCAAGTATTTCGTCGTCTCCAGGTACTTCGATGAATTTCATTAGGGAGTGATGAATATGCACGACTTTAAAGGACATAACCGGAAAATTTGGCAACAAATGAACCTAATGTTACAAATTGCCGTATGTTAAGACTGATGACCTATCATTCATATTGTAAGACAAATCCATACCCCTGATTCTTCGCTGTTCTAGATGATACGATATCAAATTATCAACAGGATTGTATTAAGGGATACGTTTGTTAAATTTGTCAATGAAAACATGTTCCTAAAATGTAAAATGTAAGAATTACAAAAGAAAAACGATTGGTCAACGTACTACGGAGACTTATAAAGGTCACATTTTGATTTTTGCCTTACCTCTCAGGTTGCCACGGCAGTGTCAAACTGTCGACTGACACCTTAAGCTCGAAGCGCTATTTTGTACTCGAGGGATTCTGAGCCCGTTGTTAGAGCTCCTGACAGGAGTTAGAAGGTTGGGGTCGAAGGGCGAAACCCATAAAATCTTCTCAATATAATTTAAGTAGAACGCACAAAATCGGCTCAGTATATAGTTACCGTACTCTGTTAAGGAAATTTTTTCTGTTGATATTTTATGAAATGCGATGTTAAATGCTAAGTATAACTATTAGAAGCTGAAAAATGAATTTCGGAAAGATCATCTTTAATTTATAGTTTATATTGTCCGATGAAAGGGTTACACCATAGTTATAGGTGTGCACTTGGGAAAATGGGAATCGGTGAATTTCACACTCATTCCTGCCACACACTTTGACAGTCGGGGCATTTAGGTGTCCATTAATTGATTGCAATGTATATAGCATACGGGCTTAAAATCTGCTGGAGACACTGAAGCAGGAGCTGTTTATTCCTTCCTCCAACAGGGAAGAGGGTGCAATACACATCGACCTTGTTACACCTCATCGAGTTTGTCGCCAATAACATACTGAGCTCCAAGGCGCATTTTTCGTGCTTTCTTTGCAGCTAATCGTCGGAAAGATCACATTTAATGGTTAGCCAATCCAGGTTATTTTCATTATGACGGTTTGTAAAGAGGGTACCCGTGCAACACAAAAACGACCTTAGTGCCCGCCAGGGCCATGAATGGGGAAGAGGTCAGAAAATTTGGCATCCCAGGGACCGCGGAGACAGGGACTACGAATGGGGCAGAGGTCAGAAAACTTGGAATTTCAAGGACCGCGGTGCTGGGAGGGGGTGGGGGGATACGGGCTTTAGCCCCACACTTTCTGCCGTGAGCATTTTGGGCAGCATTTAACTGGGATGACAGGCTTTTATTTTCTCGAACATATTGGGCCGCTTCGATGATTATCCCCCACCTCAAAATTGGCTCCCCGGTCCCTGCATTTCACAACCTTTAATTGCATCATATCGGATACTAATCTAAAACACAAAATTGTAGCTCCAGTTATGTGTGTCTATACTAGGGAGCGACATGCGAATAACTGCAGCTGTAAAGGTTAGTATTATAGCTTGTTTGTTCTTACGTGCATAGTTCACAGAGATACAACAAGATTAAGTGCCTTTCAAGTGTCAGTGTACTTATCTTCTTATAATGTACTGCATGTGTTTAGTATACATAAAGTAACCTCTGCAGCTTCAGTTGATAGCATGTCAAGGGCGTAAATTACTTCTCAAAAGAACTAGAACCAGACCGCTTTGTTAAGCAAAACCTTAGCCGGTGGATTCCGCGAGCACCCCTATGGGCAACGGGAAGTTTTGATCCTTTATGCTCTACAGGCGTAGCGGAGGGCTAATATGGGGGTGCCCAATTGAACATAATTCTTTATTTTGTTATTACTCATGTCACTTACTTGATGTGTTGATGGACATTTTTTGTATGCAATCTTAACTGCAAAATTACAGAAATGTCATATTTTGTTCCGCACGCTATTCGTGCACCAACATTGATTGTTACCTTTTTCATTGTTTCTTCTGTACGTCGGCAGCTCGGGTGGGATTATTGTTCCAAAACCTCAGCAACACTCACCATCACCCATGATCCACCCCATGACCCTCCCGAAGCCCATAGCATCAACAATCCCGGCCCTCTATTAGTCGTCGAAGCCAGACATTACTTAAAAGAGTGTGAAGCTGTGGGGTTGTGGTCTATTAAGAGCCTACCTCATGTAATTTGAAGAAGGTTAAATGCACCATTTTTATGGCCACAATTTTTAAATACCTGAGAGTTACCTGGGCTGCAATCCATGGATGAACAACGCAGCCTTTCCCCTGGACCCTACCACGGACCGTAATGTGGGCCCCAAAGCCCACTCCGTTGGGGTTGCTTCGTGATGTGTCCAAAGGTTCTGTAATCCCTATACCGATCTCAAACTCTATTCGAATCTTACCTGCACCATGGGAAAAGTGGATGATGGGAGCGGTATAAGCAACACTTAGTTCTGTCGGACTGGGGAAGGGGCACAGCATCTAAACCGGCTAGATGGATATGTGATGAGGTGATTACAATATTGGCACACCGTTTTTGCCCAGTCTTATAGGCCTACCTTGCTTTAAACGTACAAGGCCAAAGAAAAATTGAAGCCACAGATGGAATGGTGAAAATATGGCCTATATAAGTCTCCGTAGTTCGTTGACCAATCGTTTTTCTTTTGTCATTCTCACAGTTTACATTTTAGGAACATGTTTTCATTGACAAATTTAACAAACGTATCCCTTAACACAATCCTGTTGAAAATTTGATAGCGTATCATCTAAAACAGTGAAGAATCAGGGGTCTGGATTTGTCATACTATGTGAACGATAGGCCATCATTCCTAATATACGTACGGCAATTTCTAACATTAGGTTCATTTTTTTGCCAAATTTTCCGGTCATGCCCTTTAACGTCGTGCTTTTTCATCACTCCCTATATTTATCGAAGTACCTGGAGACGACGAAATACTTGAGAAGGTAAAATACTTGGATACGGCATATTACTTGAGACCCGTTTGGCGAAGGGGGTGCGCCAAAAGGGTCACACGTATTTCGCCTTGTCAAGCATTTTTACTTCGAAAGTATTTTCATGCCTTCAAATTGATATTTGACCACGATATACATTTCTAGGATGCAATGTTTCTGAAACAAAGTATTCCAAGTGGCGTCAAAATACCAGGACAGCCGGTAAAAATAGCTGCGCAGACGGCAGATTATCTGAATAGACGTCGAAATACCGTGACCCTTTTGGCTTTATCTTGAGAAAAAATTAAATTTCTTTGAAAATTTGTATCTTCCAAATGCTGCAAGCTATAGAGATGCAGTTTTCACCTCCTAAAAGGGGAAAAATTCTTCATGTTTTGAACTAAATACTGAATTTTGTCTCTGGAAAATCCCTTTAACTCGATCCTCAGTCATGGAGACGCAAATATCGGGGCGGAAGTGCTGCTCACAGCTCAGTTGTTTGAAACAACCATGAATGTCTTACAAAAGTGTAATACTACTTGCTGTTTTGGAACATTGTAAACCTAAGAAGTATCACTCCTCAGTAAATTCCACTCACAACAAGTTTATTTCTTCCTTATCATGGCATTATACATGTAAGTACACTGAATAAAAACGCGCCAAGGACTGGTTTGAAGTTCACAGACTTCTTTGTGGGTCAGTTTCTATGGTATCTTCAAATTACGCACTTTTATATGCGCGTTTAATTTCTCACGCGCTCACAACGTCCGTTTTCCGAGTAGGCCTACTCAGAACAGGGAGGTGTTTCTTTGACAGGAGATCCAACTTAAAATGTAATTTATTCTAATCCTCTTTGATCGGATTAAGAGTGAGGAGATAATCATTTAATGACAGATCATAGGACTTCAGGACCTCCAAATCTTTTGTCTAATACTTACAACTGATACTTCCTGTCCTAGCCAACCTTTGTCAACGACTCTATTAGGCTGACAATACGATTATTGGGAACAATGGTTTGATGTGTAGCAAGTTGCCGACGGCCTAGTAAGCGCCAATGATTTAATTTTCAAAACGACTGTTTTTTGGGACAAAGTCTAAAGATCTTTGTTATAGACTCATTCAGTGTTTACAAACAAATGCCGTCATGGCTGGGCGCCAAAAGAGTTGGTAAGGCGCGCTTACACTGTCGTCACAATGAAAGGTAGATTCCAATTCGCCTACTTTCTGCGTCCAATGGCGCAAGCGTTTACCCGAGCAACACCTAACATACACGCATGTGGTCTTGCGCATGCTCTATGCCAACCAATGCCAACCAGTGACGTAAGCGTGAACACCCTAACAGAGAACTGCCCATGCTATTTGCAAATGCGGAAAAGAGCTATGAAGCTATATGTAACTATTGAATTTTCATCAAAGTTGCGCATTATTTCGCAACTTTAAGGTGGTGTATTTGTGCTCAAAATGTGACAAGGAATGACAATGTGGTGGTTTTAAACAGGGCACAACGCGCCACAAAGGCGCAAATTAATTTGCGTCTGAAACGACTGGCAATGTAAAATAAATAAGCAAATTTTCATGCGCCGCTCTTCAAGATTTAGAAGACGACGTGAACCTTTGTGTTTAGTTTCTTAAGTACTTTTAAGCCTATTATATCTGGAAGATTACTTCAAAAAGGGATTACTGTCGGCAACTAGCTAGGTT
Source organism: Holothuria glaberrima (assembly GCA_009936505.3). Taxonomy (NCBI): domain Eukaryota; kingdom Metazoa; phylum Echinodermata; class Holothuroidea; order Aspidochirotida; family Holothuriidae; genus Holothuria; species Holothuria glaberrima. The sequence continues at coordinate 18,089 of WURT03579080.1, forward strand.
CAAAGAACGTTTTAAAGATGTGTCTCCTGTCAAAGTAACACCTCCCTGCTCAGAAGTGTCAATTATTCCGGATAACAAAGCACAGAGAATTGTATCAGGGAGGTGTTACTTTGACAGGAGACAAATAAATTGTTAAGTGTTACAAATTTACGCATTTTTAGGAACTAAAAAAAATGGCATCCGTGAGGGGGGCCATGGTCCAATGCCCCCCCCCCTGCGTACGCCACTGGTTGTGCGATCCGAATTTTCTAGATAATTACAATTTAAAGGACGGTAGTAATTATCATAGGCGTACGGGACTCTTCCAATTGGGAGGCAGAAAATTTTTTGCCCGAATCTCAGAAAGTTGTCCCAAATTCGTTGCAGTTCAGGTAGTTAAAATAGACCGCTAAACCACTACATGCGCTCGAAGCGCGCGAAAGTTTGTGCACATCTTTCGGGCATTCGATCAAAAATTCGGGAAATCAGTAGAAAATTCGGGCCATCTTTTCCCTTTTACTTCATCTCTGCCGGAATTTCAATTTGAGTAAGGTATGCAATGTAGTTAATGTCTGGTTTACTGCTACAAAGGCATAATGAACTGGATTTGAGACCGACTTTTTGGCGCTCGGAGACGGAATTTTGATTTTCACCGGAGGTGTCACACCCCCACCCCCCGTATTTACGCCCCTGCCTGCAGCTTTGAAGTGAGGCGACAGTCAACGAGGAGTTGAGTGGCACGTCGGCGAACTCGGCAACATACGACACCATACTGCAAATACTTCATGAACGTGGGTGGCATCGAAAAGACAAAGTCTCAGATGCTAAACAAAACAAAATAGCCTACATTAAGCGAAAATGGCTCAAAATGAAATGTCACAACGAAACAAGTGGAAAAGACAAGAAAACAAAGCAAATGAATACTTTTGTTTTCTCATTTGGGGCACAGGGCGAACTTTAACACCGGAACCTGGTAAAATAGTGCAGTCCTATATGCGTTTATATTTGGGCGCGCAGCATTTGATAGACACAGTGCTTCCGCCACAGGTCGGCATGCGCAGCTGTGCAAAACGTGAACACTTGTAGCCGCATTTTGCAAATTCATCGGTGTATTCTTGCTGCAGTATAGAAGGACGGTGTTGGAATTTCAACGGAGGTTCCCCGTTTAGTCCAACGGTGAATCCAACGGTGGTTCACCGTTGAAAGCAGTGTGAAAGGGGTATTAGATGCAAAACTGTGCTTTCTTTGGCAAAGTTTCGAACTGTTTATATGTTTAAAAATTCTCATGATTAAGTGAATTGTTCTTATGTTAGGTTGCTGGGTGTTACGTTGCTGGGTGTAAGTGTGTATCGGCATGTAAGTGGGGGCGTTCCCTAATCGATTCCCGAAAATTTCTGACGGCGTTTAAGCTATTGATTTCTACATGGGATGTAGTGCGAAATGACTGAGTGAGAGATTTATTTTAATCAATTTTTTAATCAATTCCTATCATAAACAGTTTGCAATCTGTCAAGATTTTTAAAAAATACTTGGCAATCAAACTTTTTGCTCGCTATTATACCCCCACAGAAACAGACAGGCCTGTAGTTAAGGAGGGCCAAAGGCGGCAAAGCCCCCTTGAAAATTCCCCCCTAAAAGTTTTCAAGTTGCCATTGACTTAATAAATTTTTACACATTTGGCCCCCGAAAGATTTTTCGCCCCCTTCAGTACCTTGTCTGGCTACAGGCCTGAAAACAGCCATTTGAAGTGCGCTTTTAACAGGGCTGTCAACTCTCACGCATCCAGCGTGAGAGTCACGCATTTCGGCGCAATCTCACGCTCTCACGATGAAGCATCAGTTTCTCACGCAGTGTGTCTCAATATGGTGTAAAAAAATCCACTCATAACGCAAATGATGTGTCGGGTGTCGAAAAAAGCCATCTATCACGCTATCTGAGTTCCTTCTCCAACTGATCATAGTCTCCAGTAAGATGACAGTATAGTGCAGTACACAGTATAATTAATCTTGCCATCATCGAGCTAGCTCTTTTCAACCCAAACGTAAACAATTATGTCTGAGTCCACCACTCCACCGTTCATCACTCTGACTAGGGAGTTGGTGCTCTGACTCAGCAGCCTCTACGGAACGTAACTATGTCTGGGCAAAGAGTACTATAGCTGGCCCCTAGTCAGGACACTTGGCCACCCATGTTGGCAAATCCTTATTCAAGCACCACCCCTGACTAAGCCTACGTGCAGTTTTTCCTTTTGGCTATGAAGTACACCCCCAAATTTTGGCACGCTTTGCACACAGTTCTCACAGTCCGTGTTGTATCTTTTATGAACATTGTAAGCACAACAGTATCCGACTAGTCAAGGGCGTAGGAAGCAGGAGGGGACTGTGAGGCTCCAGCACCCCAGCGAAATTTGTAGGGGGTGGAAGTATGCTTCAGTCACCCCCCCCACTTTCCAAGGACAAAAACCCCTTAGTTGTCTTTTCTGTTGAATATGTCAAATATTTGCCTGCAGTAATCAGGGCTGGAGTCGAGTCCACCCAGTCCAAGTCTGAGTCCGAGTCCCTGATGTCCGAGTCCTTAGGCCCGAGTCACCGAGTCCGAGTCACCGAGTCCGTGTGTAAATTGAACTTGTTTTGTTTTGAGTGCAAATGGATGAGAACTACAATGAAATAGTCTTATTCTAGCATTTG
>WURT03579191.1:0-26882 GCA_009936505.3 Holothuria glaberrima
TGCAAATCCTCGGATGCTGCTTTAGCTCTCAAACACCAGCGATCGCCGGATTTCTCAAACCAGCTCATGTTTGATCTACCACTCTGAGCATACAAAAGTGCCAGATGAAGCGTATTTGCCTTTGGGCTTAATCCACAGTAGTTCCAGTCGCACAAAGAGATGTATGTATGCTTCAATAAACAATCACTTGTGCTTACATACAGTAGAGGAGATAGCAAACAGGAAATGGGCAAGGGATATTCACTCCTTGGTAGCTTATTGCAAGAAGGTGTGAACGAGCATCCTAACTGGCAAAATGCCTCATGTGATGGATAATCATTACAAGCTACCCTATTCTGAAATTGCAGAGATCACATTGCATAATGCTATAAGCTTTCACAAAACATGTTTGCCAATTGCACACTTATGTTGATTGTCAGATGCCAGGAAGTTGTGGTTTAAAACAGCAACTTCATTGGGAGGAGCACCCTCATGTCCCATTAAGTCATCACTCCGACGATCGCAAGTTTAGGCTTCACCATTACATAATGAATCCCAAGGGTTTGTAAATCCCTACATCTACAGACATGATAAAGACTGAATTTAATATCCTTCATCTAATCATGTGGTTTCATTTTGGTCACTCATATTTTACAGACAAAGTGCCTTCTTTCATTTTCATTCCCATGTTGTAAGTAACATGAAGGGAGCATGTTTGCTCTGCACAATGGGGTGCTAGCTGTGATAAAATGAAAAAGTTTGGGAAGCACTGGTGAACCCATAATAGATGCTCGTAATATAAAGCAGTGGGCCTTGTGACGTACAGTATGCCCTTGAGTGGTTGTTTCAATCTGTGCTACTATAAAGCTTTACATTTCTCAACCCGTCTTATCAAAAGATGTCCTGATACATGCAGTCTCAAATGCATGGAGGAAAAGCTTGTTTTTCTGTTCTTAGAAGATAATTTAATGGTAAAAAATTCATGCCACACTCAGCTACAGTGTTCATCAGTTGCCAAGTCAAATATGTTCAAGTTCAGTCATAAATGTAGCAAGTCATTTTTCCTACAATCAAGTGACAAGTCATTTTTCTTCAAGTCAAGTCACAAGTCAAGAAAAAGTGTGACTCAAGTCCAAGTCAATGACTCGAGTCAACAACACTGCTCCTTCCCCTCTCATTTTGCAAGTAAACATTCCTATCCCCAGTGTTGTTGTACCTACAGTACAGTATTACTGTACTAATAAGGCTTCATCTTTGCATGGTACACCATGTGTACAGCATATTTTAAAACTAAGTCGTAGTGTACAAGGTGGGTAAATAACTGTCTTTTTTGGCTGTGAATAGTGTTGTTTGTTAGCAGCAATACTTCTTTCTTTCATACACATTTAACAGCTTTAATCCAGCCAAGGAGTTGTGATTTGGATAGATATATAGTGCAAAGTGTAATTTATGTTAATACTTCAAGACCCACTAAATCGCGGGAAGATTATCAACAATAAGTTGTTTATTTGGTGCAAAGAGATTTCATTGGTGGCTCCAATTTAATATCATTAACCTAGCAACATCATTCAAGTCACAGTCTTTTAACAAGTGGCTTATATATGTTGATGTGTAGGTTTGCACCGCCAACACATTAAGAGTAGGTGATATTAAACTCTAAACAGCTGTTTAATTGAAATAAAACAATACACTTAAGCCCCTTACATTACAAGATACCAAATGCAAATGACTTCACAAGGTAGAAGTCTAAGTCTTGTTACAACAATATGAATAGTTTTTGGAAGTTTCCTGAAATAACCAGATACATATTCTTGTTCATATTTCGATATAAAACCCAACTGATATACTGTCATGCACGTCACTGAGCGTCGAAAGATGCAATAATTTTTTTTAGAGCCCTGATAACTGGCAATGTTGTGGCCTATGTAGTGGAGGAAAACCCCCAGTCTTACTGTAGATGTGGCAGACAACAAATCCCTTTTGTGTTGACTTCTAAATCCAGTGTACATCTTATAGAAATGTCAAGAAAGATACAAGTATTACATAGTGTTCAGCCAATCACTCTTGTGAAGGCTTGGGGTGAGTTCCACGAAAAGAGATGCCAGATTTAAGCAAAAACAAGAGAGCTCATGTTGGTTTTGACTTCATTCTTGTTGATTATATTATCGATTCCTTCCTCCAAAAAAGGGACATTATTGGTGATTAAAAAAAGGCCGGCCATAATCAGTACATACAAGTGCAAGTGACAAGTGTTTTGCCTGAGAAGTCTAGAACACGAGTAACGTGAGAATACAAAACTTTGACTAATGGCAGGAAGTCTATTACAATGGGATACTACTTACTGATTGACTGAAGAGCCATGTCAACATCAATGACCAATCACAGTGGGGAGGGGGAAACCAGACAGACTAGCAGGCTTTCTACTGCTCTGCAAGCATATTACAGGGGGGAAATATAGGGATTTTTCATCACAAAATAGGGGTTCATAGGGTTGTTTTGTAGGGCAAATATAGAGTTTTATAGGGCTTTCATCTATTAAAATAGCTAGGCGGTAGCACTATCTGATACTACCTAGGCAGTCACTTGTGTTAAAGTTTTTCAAAACTAATGTTCTTAATGGATATTGTGTCTCTCTTGTACTTTGGATTGGGTTAATGACACAGACACTTTGTAGTACTGCTTCACTAGGTTTTTTCACCCTTTGACTAGACATGTTTCTGAGTTCTGAGCTAACTCTTCAAATAGCAATCCTGAAAGAGTAATTTTTGGTAAACACAAAACCTACTTAGAAGGTTCTACGTTATCCCGGCCAACTTGCTAAAAGCCTGACTCCTTGTAAAAAGCCAAAAGTGGCAAAAGAGGGAACTAAATAAAAAATTCCTTCTTCTACAAAAAGTAGGAAGTTTTCTGGAACTCTGAAAAGGAAAAAACTTCGTGTTAGACCTCAAAAATGTAAGAAAAAGTGCAAGGCCCATTAATGGCCGAATTAAAACCATAGGCATAGGAAGCTGTTTAAGACTGGGGGCTACACCTTGTTATGGATCGCTGTCCTGGGGTAGGGGTGTCAGCCCTTCCCTTTGGAAAATTTTTGGATATTTGAGGGTCCTTAGATGCAATTTGGTGCATCATTTTGGTCAAATTTTAAGGTTAATTACTGTTGAAATATTGGACACTTCCTACAGAAGAGACAAATAAGGGTTTTCATCCTTGGAAAGTGGGAAGTTGAAGTACACTTCTGCCCCCCACAAATTTTGTTGGGGGGCTGTCCCCCACTTCCTACACCCTTGATTAAAACTGTCAAAATAGTCTCATTTCGCAAAATCTTCCCATGCCAGAACTTGTCAAGAGCTGTTATCAGTCCCAATTAGGTGCTCATTTGTCAATGGCCATGAAGGTTGACATTTGATGACAGTTTATCTCAGATTACACTGAAAGGTGGTCTAACCTTCAATGTCCATGATTAATCTGATCCCTTTTTATCAGTACTAATTTCAGGGCAGAATATGTTGTTAGTTGTAATGTAAACTCCTCAGTGTTGGGCTACTCTTTTACCAGAATGGTTGGCAAAACTTTAACAAAGCTGCTGCTCACTGGAGCAACTATTTGAAGTAATGAACCAGTGGTCGGGTACTTTAATTGGGAACAGCAGTTTTCCCCTAGAAACTGTGGTAGCTATGACTGAATTGAGGAAAGGCAAATTTTGCGTCATGTGAAGGCAGAAAAAACCAAACACTTCACTAAAAACCTCTCCAATACTGTCGGACATAGAGAAAATAGCTCTTGGTAGGGGCTTCAAAGTTTATTAACTACCCCATTAAAACAACCAGAATATCAATCCTCAGAGCCCTGAAAGGATTCATTTTAACAATGAGGATATGATATACTCTGCACAGAGCTAAAGAAACTCTGCTAAGACATTGGCACTCATGGTCAGGAGACTCAAATATGTGTCAAAGTTTTCCAAAACCACTGCTGGTATCCTAGAAGAGGGAATATTGAACTGGAAACAAGTCATAAGGTAGAAGATTGCTATCTTGATGCTCTCATCGAGACACTTTAATAGAGCTAATTTCTCTTCTTAAATTACGACCAGGTCGGACAAACCAAAACCATTACTGATGAAGCTCAAAATCTAAAACCAAGAGCTGAAACATGTCTAGTATAAGGGTGAAAAAACCTAACATAGCAATACTACAAAGTTTCTGCAGTCATTAACCCAATCCAAAGCACAAAGATGCCATTGGTCTACCTAAAAGACACAATGCACGTTAAGAACACTAATTTTGAAAAATTTTAACACAAGTGACTGCCTATGTAGTATCAGATAATGTTACCGCCTACCTATTGTAATTAAAAGCCAACAACAGGGATCACAGCAATCTCCGACTTGGGAGCATGTAAACACCAGAAAAGAGAAAACAGGAAACCAAAAAATAGGGCTTATAGGGAAAATTTGGCAAAAAATAGGGATTTATAGGGAGAACAAAAAAATATAGAGGATTATAGGGCCAGTAGAAAGCCTGGACTAGGTGTCATGTGCAATGTCTAACTTTCATGCAAACAAGGTATTGCACCATCAGCATGCAATCTTAGTGATAAACAACAAAATGGCAGTCAGTATCAATCTACACTGCAATACTCTACATACTACATGACACAATGGTGCATGACGTTGGCAGTACAACTCTTCAATGTGATGTCTCTCCTAATAACTCCCTGATCCAGCCTTTCCTTTGTACATTAAACTTCTAACAGATATGAACTGTTTGAGGTTCAAACCCCAAGAAGATGCTGACTGTGTTTTGCTTTTGTTTTCATTTTTTTTTTTTTTTTGGGCACATAATGCAGGCTTCAGATGGCCAGGCTAACTGACAATGCCAATCTGCCAGCTTGTACCATTTCAAAGTGAGTCTTACTAAATCAGGCATCATCAAAAGAGCAAAATTTACAGATCTTGCAATAAAGTTAAAACTACTCAAACAGGCACATAACACTTAAACCTACCGCAGATGACATTTACACAGATGTAGGAAATATTTCAAATCTTCAGGTTCAAGGTACCAATTTCCAAGTGTTTCATGAAAATCTCAAGGTTTTTCAATTTTGGAGGTTGGCAGGTCTGTATATAGAATAGTCTAAGGGGAGGACAACCTACAACCTACACTGTGTAACACTGTCTACTTAAGCCAGTAATGACACTCAGGTAAGGTCAGAGTGCCCTACATTCTCAAACTTCAGTTTCTATGGTAACTATAGAATGTTGGAACATCTTGCTACATAGGATATTCTTGTGACTTACAGAAAATGACAAGATATTAGAGAGAGGTGAGACCATGTCATGAAAGCAGTAAATACCATCTAAGTTTAAACAAATGTCAGCTGGCTTACCATGCCATCCTTGACAGCACTTGTGTTTAGTCCAGGTAGTGAAGCTAAAGGACCCTGAGATGAGAAAGAAATATTACCAAGATGAAAATAATTTCTTAGGAATTTGCTGACACTATATGACTTAATTGCTTTGAACTTATTCAAAGCAAGTTCTTAAACAAAGTTTGTGGAGTATTATCTCTAGCTTGAGAATAAACATTTTAATTGGGAGGGGGACATTTGAAGCAGAAAAAATACTTCAACAATTCCTATTTGAGATTTTTTAACACACATCTTATGGATAGTGTTGGAACCTTTTTATTTGCTCTTCTAGAAACAAGGACTTTGACGTCTATTAAACAGTCTGGTAAAGAGGATACTTGACAATGACTGGAATGTAATAAGTAATTTCCTATCTTTCTTACAAATGTTTACAATATCCCTCATTACCAATGTTTCCTGAGGGTGTGCATGTGCTCGTATTCTTACCTCCTCTGGCTTGTGTTGAAGGGCAATGCTGTAAATTTGAAGGAGAGCTGTTCTAGAAAGAATGAACGAAGCCTGCTCATTCACCAATGTGTCCACATGGGCATCCGTCTGAAAGTAAAAATAAAATCATATCATCAATCAAATGAATGATCACCTTTGGGACATCTTTTTCATAAAAACAACTTTCATGGAACAAAATCAACTGATGCAGTCCCCCATGTAAATTCTATGCACTCTACAAGGTAAGTTTCCACAATCCTATTAATGCAAACTTTGGTACCTTACAATGGCTATGGCCTACATGTAATATAATACTTCCTTAATTGACCGCAAAATGTACATTTATGCTTTGATTCAAGCCTGAATGACACTTATTTTACAAAACTATAAAGCATGCATGCATAAACTCATAAATGGTTCATTCCATGTAAGGTGTGTAACATTTCACAGGCATTATCTTACCTTTTTATCAGAAAAATCTATATGGTAGTATTAAAATTTGCATATTCTTTAAAAATATTTGACAAATCATGACAATTGTACAATGTAGTCAGGGCAGGGCTATAATCTGTGTTACAAGTGTTACAAATTCAAAATTTCCCTGAACTGAACTCAGACTTCAAATAAATATCAATGCTATTAAAGAGAAAATTGTTTGTTCATGATATTATAAACAAATTTTTAAAAATTATTAAATAGAAAACTGTTTGCTTATAGCAATATGTATTGGGGAGATGCTGCAAATTAATAAGTAATTTTGTGTTATAGGTTTCAGTAATACCATTACATGTGTTAAAGTCTCTGAATCTCTAAGGTCACAGAGATTTTAGAGGCTAAACACAACCATTCCAGTTGTAATTAACACCACAAAGACAACCAAATACAGTTCCATTTTGCTACTCTAGTGTACTGTAAGAACTACCACCTACTAACCCAACCCACATTGCAAACGTCACATATTTGACGGGCAATTCCTGAGTAGTTTTATCAGAAAACCTATTAATAGTAGTAGTTACATTTGCACTTGTTGTTGTTTACTGCAAAGGTATACGTTTTGAAAATGATTGAAGAAATTAAAAATAACCATGCACTGCAAAAGTGAAATGTTGCATTACATGTGTTACACAAGACAAAATGAAAACCTACTAAGTGTTTTTTCAATGAGAAAAATTCTCTGAACTGAATTTCACCTACACATAAAAAGCAATGTTGTTTTAAAGGTAATCTGTTTATAATGACTTTTATGCTGCAGATAAAATATTCCAAATATCAAGTGAAATTTCCCCACTATCCTCAAATGTTTCACGAGGGTAATTTTCCGCAAACTGTAATTTTAAAGGTTGTGATACCATTGCTTCTTGTAGGCAAAGTGTTTTCATAGCTTTTATGAAAAAAGTGCAACATTTCAAGTCTAACAACATCAGGTATTTCACATATATTGTGAAATTCTGTTAACTTTAAACTACGTCACATTAGATCTATAACACACATAACATTAGGTTAGTTAATACACACCAAACATAATGTGTTGCAGCATTTGATTGTAACATTATTATAACATGAAGGACTTTATTATAAATTCCACACCATCATGGTAATTAAAATAATAGGTAAAACTGTACTGTTATGTGTGTTACATGTACTGTACCCCAGTTGTCAAGACACTGCATTCAATTGAGATCCTTACTTTACAAAAAATGGAATTTATGGATCTTTTCATAAAATGGGATCAGTTGAACCTACATTCAGACAAAAGTTTCATTAACTAATTAAATTTATCAAATACAGCCAAAAACAGTCAAGGTCCTCAAAATGCACTTATTTGGGTTCTTGCACCATTTGGGTACTTAAAATGTACATGCTGTACAATATCCCAAGCTTCAAGTTAAACCATGTGTAAAATTAACAAAGTCATTAACACAAAAAACGTTTGTGACAGAAGGTCTGAAGATTTTTCCAATTTGCAACATAACACAAAAAATCTGTGTGTTGGCATGTAGGACCACTTCTTGTGTAATAGGACAAATATGGGTTATAACTTTACATTATGTTGGTTCTTATTCAACATTTAACCCATGAATTGGAAATCTTTTACAACTTTATAAATTTAGATGAGAAATCATACATTGCTCCTAGATGAAACAAACTTGGGACATCTTACTATATGTTCCAGCCAGGGAACCCAAAATCAAACCAGACATTTGCAAACCTTCAGTATCTTTCAATGCCCCTACCTTTATACAGTAATTACTGTCTTTATCCTTACAGCACTGACTTACTTTACTGTGCATCTTTCACTATGTCTCAACTAATTTTACAAGTCTTCTTCACTTCAGAACTCTGCTTCAGGTGTCAAATTACTCTGACAAATTTGTTTTATGAAAAAGTAATGAATATATAGAAGTTAAAGAGCTTGAATTGTTTTTTTTTTCAATTGAGATGTTATTTAAGACAAATACTGTAATACATAGAAAACAAAATAACTTAAAAATTATGCAAATTTATCCAAATTTTAGTAAGTCTTATGATATTTATTATACTATGTATCTCTCTTCTTGTACCCCTTATTGTTTAATCTTCTACAGAAAAAATGAAGCCAATAAATTCTGTTCTTTGTGGTGTATACCTTCTGTATCTTTGTTTGACATTTTACATAAAATATCTTATCCATGTAATACAGACCTGCCAACCGTTCAGATTTAATCAGAACTATTCCGCTTTCTGAGTCTGTATGTAGCAATAATAGGAACGTTCCGATTTTCAGCATCTAGCCCAAAATAGTACAAGAAATTTCCATTTAAAACACATGGCTTTATGGATCTCGCACCTCATTAATGACTCACGGATGAAACTTGCACGGACTTTACCTGTATACATGTAAACACTAGACCAAGACTTCATACATGCGACATCTGGCATGCGTGCTAAAATGTCTCAGGATCATGCACTGACAGTACATTTTGTAACGATTGTTATAGTTTATACTATATATAGTGCTAGTGTGTACACAGCTAGCTAGCACCACAGCTGTGCTTGTGGTATACACTGCACCTGCAGTACATACTGCATGTTTGTTTGATAACCAGGGAGACTGACTACAATGCTGTTGTTTAAGATTAAGAAGCATGAAAAAGAATATTCTGAAGATCGAACAAAGTACTTGTTACAGTGTTCAATTCTGAACAGAAGACTAGCAACAAAGTTTTGAGTATTAAACTTTGAGCAGTAAGCTGCGAGCCTGCGAGCTGTTTTTGGTACCGTAAGCGTATGCCGTATCCTAAGGGTAATGTAGCAAAAATGCAGCCTACCCCAATAGCAAATGATGTGTGCAGCCTACCCTAGGTTAGGCCTGAACTTAACTGTCACATCGAGGGCTAACATTTAAACTACGAAAGCCACAGAGACCATAAAATATAGGTCACAATTTGTTGCATGAAGTGTTCTTCCAATACATTGCATTAACTCTGCCAAGAAACGTTCACTTTGATCAGTGGTTCCCAAACTTTTTGAGGGCGAGTTAAAAAGTCAGTTAAAAAAAAACAGAATTTAGTCTTTTACTAGAATGATATTGTTTCAAAACTGGGTGCATAGAAATATTTGTTTGATCAAGACAAATCACTTTAAATTGGCAGTTATATAGCTGCCTGTTGTCTGGAGAGCATAATCTTACATCTGTCTGCAATGGATTAAAACCATTCTCACAGCAACAGAAACATTCTTGTAGAGCAAACTGACTCCAAAATTTCACAACCCTAATAATTAATCATATGCCCATCCAGACTGAGGATCTTCAGTGAATGGACACAGTAACTGACACATAAAACACATCTTTGTTGTGTCTTTGTTTGTTATTTGTTTCTATATTAGAATAGTACAAAAAATACAAGTTTTCAAACTGATGTAGATCTTCATTGTACCACAACATTTTATTATCAAATTTACTTACTAAACATTTCACCATAGATGCCAGTTTTAGCAAAACTGTTTGCCTGATGAGCAAGAGTCTAGTCCTATAATTTTTAAATCTCATTTACCTGGGCTTGTAACATTTCCAGCCGTTGGTCTGTATATTCATATAATGATAGTGTGGTCTGCATGGCATGTAGACAGTTTATCATGTAGGTAGCCATATCTGCAGGATTCAATCTGCTGGCTGACAGAGAACACATCTGCATCAATGGATCCAAAACTGATGTTAGAATCTGAAAACAAAATTAAAATCTATGACTTTACCTCCATTAGTGTAGCAGTCATTAAAAAATTTAAAACTACACGATACTTGATTTCTTGTAGCTTTCTTCAATTAAAGCTACAACAGGTATCAGGCCTTTGGCTGTTCAAATCAGCCTTCAATAGCACTTAAGTTGGTACTACCAGTAAATGCTTAATACCCAGCAAGAGAATCTAGAAACATAAAATATCAGTCTATGTTGCAGTCTTTCTTACTATGAGAGAAACCAGAAAGCCAAAAGGCTTAGTGATTCCTTGCCTTTGTAAAATGTGTTTTGTGAACTGTGGTTTGGAAATTGACAAAAGCCAAACAGACACAATACATTCACTCAACATGTGAACTACTTTTTGTTCTGAGTAATTCTTTTATTCCTTTGTACTGAAATCTTGTTTAGAATATTCCTTGATACTGTGAGATCCCTGGAACAAGTGAGCCTACATGCCAACTCGGCCCCATGCTAAATCAGTCCTATGCCAACTTACTCCCATGCCAACTCACCGTATACCAACTCTCCCCCATGACAACTTGGCCCCATGCCAACTCGCCCCTATGACAACTCAGCACCATGCCAACTCGCCTCCATGCCAACTCGCCCTATACCAACTGGCTCCTTTGACAACTCAGCACCATGCCAACTTGCCCCATGCCAACTCGCCCCTATGACAACTCAGCACCATGCCAACTCCCCCCATGCCAACTTGCCCCTATGGCAACTCGCCCCATGCCAAGATATACTGACATTTTACAAGGTTTTCCGATTTTGACCCCCGGTGACCTCAAATGACCTTTGACCTCCACCAAAAACAATAGGGTTCCTTTGCTCAACATGACAAATCTATGTACCAAATATGAAAAGTATCCATCATTCCTATCTTGGGATATCTTGTTTACAAGCGATTTACAAGGTTTTTGCGGCTTTTGACCTCCGGTGACCTCAAATGACCTTTGACCTCCACCAAAAACAATAAGTTCTTCCTCTCAACATGACAAACCTATATACCAAATATGAAAAGTGTCGGATATTGCTACCTCAAGATATCGTGTTTACAAGGTTTTCGGCTTTTGACCTCTGGTGACCTCAAATGACCTTTGACCTCCACTAAAACAAAAGGGTTCTTCCTCTCAACATGACAAATCTACATACCAAATATGAAAAGTGTCGGTCCTTCCTATCTCGAGATATCGCGATTACAAGGTTTTCGGATTTTGACCTCTGTGACCTCAAATGACCTTTGACCTCTGCCAAAAACAATTGGGTTCTTCCTCTTAACATGACAAATCTACATACCAAATATGAAAAGTGTCGGTCATTCTTATCTCGAGATATCGAGATTACAAGGTTTTCGGACTTTGACCTCTTGTGACCTCAAATGGCCTTTGACATTTGCCAAAAACAGTAGGGTTTTTTCTCTCAACATGACAAGTCTACATACTAAATATGAAAAGTGTCGGTCATTCTTATCTCGAGATATCGCAATTACAAGGTTTTCGGACTTTGATCTCTGGTGACCTCAAATGACCGTTGACCTCTGCAAAAGACAATTGGGTTCTTTCTATTGACCTGAAAAATCTACATACCAAATATGAAAAGTGTCGGTCATTCCTGCCTTGAGATATCGTGATTACAATCTAAGTGTCACAAACTCACATACACACACACACACACACGACATCACCATCGCATAGATTCCTTCGGCCTTCGGCAAGGAATCAAAAATGAATGAATAAATAAAAATGCAAAAGGGAGAAATTCAGGGGCGGTGCAAAAGGGGACAGGGCAGGCATTTGTCCCCTATGGTTTTTTAGCCCCAAAATCGTCTAAAAAACGAGGAAATTCGTACCTTAAACGTTTTACCCGTAGGGTACCCGGGTACCTGACCCTAACCTAGCAATATCTGACTGCGGTGCATTGTATGCACATACAATGCAAGTAGTTGTTTCGTTATCTGGTATAGGCGCGGCTTGATGTACGGTTAGATACACACATCGCGGGACTTAAGTAACCGGTGATTAGTGCAGGTTGCCCAAAGCAAGGTACGGAAACAGACTAAAACAACTTCATTTCAACTTTTTCGTGAATGAGATGAAGGCAAAAACATTTGATACCATGTAATAACCGTGCCATTTCACCAAGATCAATAGCAAACCATAGAAAAACGCTACTCTGGTAGTAATTTTCTACCCGGATAGTAATATCGTCGGTCGGGTACCCGGTGCAAACACTAGTTTTAAGACACATAATTTTATAGGGGGTGGGGTGAGGTGTAACAGTATGTCACCTAGCTATCACAATATTAATAGTTAAATTGTTCCTTACAAAAAACCTGAAACTTGCAATCCCCGCGGTAAGCGTACCGTTTTCTGTTTTCTCCATTGTTTACGTGAATGCAGGTTTAATATTCTATAAAAACTATGGGCATTGTTATGCGCCACATAAGGGAACGGAGTCATATGCCAATTTATTACTTTGCACAAGCATACTGAGGGCGGCAAACAGTGTGATCACTCCATGTCGATTTTTGCCACGATCTTTGGACTTTGATTTGCCCGAGGGTAGCTGAGATTTACGGTCTTCGAACTGTTCGACACATAGGAACAAGCATTGGGCATTTGGCTAACTACCTGCACTAATTATTTTAATGTTACATATAATTTGCAAGTTTTTTAAGCCTTGATATTTCGTTTTTGGAGGAACCGACTAACAAGAACTCATTTACTGAAGCGAAGATCCACCATAGGCCGGTAAAGCGAGTAGAACAGAACAGAATAGCGCTAAGAAAATTTTGGGATTAAAAAAAAACTCGTGTCGCCTGAAATGGACTTTCTCACAAGATTACTCAAGTGCAGGTAATGACCACCTTATGAGTTTGTTCATAAGGTCTGGGAAATAAAACAATTAGATCCTGTTAATTGAAAACAATTTCTATAATACAGTGAATGTTCAAAAGCAGTTACACTCCTTTATGGCACTCGTGTAACCATCTGCCGGTATTAATACGATACTGTACAGCCTAGAACAAGTTTATTTACCATGCATCGTTTTCCACAAGACATGCCTGCTGTAACAGCTTCTTTGGTACATCTTTTGAGTAATCTCAAATTCACGAAATTTCCTAGCAAATAATATTATAGATGAAAAAATTGAGCCTAGTGCTGCAGCGTTCATATCTTAAAAGGAAGAAATTAGGTCAGGATATCTGTTTTAACTCTGCCAGATGCATGCAGGTGTAACAGTTAAGCCAAAAAGGTACTCGTTTATGGAAATTTTCGGGGGTCCCCTAAAAGTGAAAATATCGGGGGCCGTAACCCAGGGGCAATGCCACAGGGGAAAGGGGAAACCATCCCCTGTCATTTGCAAGAAAAGGGAAACAGAGAAGAAAAGAAGAGGGAAAAAGAAGAAAAGGAGAAAACGAAAGAGAAAGAAGAAATGAAGAGGAGTGGTGGGAAAGGCCTACATCTGATCTATATAATTAATCCAGAGCTTCCAGGAGGCCCTATTCCGGTGTTTGCAGCCTTAAGATAACCTGATAACCTTTTACAATAAACAAATGGAGCAAGGAAAATTTTCGTAATAGTTCAAGAATGTTTGTGTGGACTCCACGCACGTATTTTTGCGTAAAACCTTTCCCCGAAAAGAAGACAGTGAAATATCCAAGGGGGGCTTCAGGAGGTTTGTTGACAACATACCCTTCTCTTACACAACAAAGGTTTCTCTACTTTTTCACCCAACCAAAAAATCAGTATTTACTAAATTGTATTTTCCAGCCTTGTATGACCAGTTCAAAAAATGTACCGAAGACAGCACCATTTTGCATCTGTGCAACCATGAATTACCAAGAATTTCTCAAAGGGGGAGGGGAACCCCTCCCCTTAGACCACTCCCCAGGACAGCGATCACTCACCCCATACTTTGCTACCCCTATCAAAATACCCTGGCACCGCCCCTGGAGAACTTGAAACTTAAGGACTGGGAGGAGAGAATGGGGGAGGGGGCATTAGGCCGATTCTTACCTGGAACTTGACAGCCAAATCTTTTACTACTTCGGGTGACACTCGGAAGGTGAAATTTTGCCGATACACCGGATTACAGGTTTTACGGGCTACCTTCGATGTAGACGACTGTATACCGCAGTCCGGAGAGAGGGCGACCTTCACTATTGTATCTGCTAAGCCCTGATAAAGGTGAAGAATAGTTAATAGAATACTGTATGTATACCACGCAATGGCTTGAGTTATCTTGTACGTGTGTTTTGTTTTAAATAATATATTGCTTATTGCTAACGAAAAATTTAAGCCAAGTGTGATTAGTGGAGAAGGGAAGGAACTATCTTCCGAATGACAATATCCAGGCAAACTGATTCACCTGAACAGTATTGATAAAAACTATGTCCCTATCTATTTTAATTCTCTCTTCGACAGTTACACAAGACAACTTTTCAGGCAATACAGCTGAACAGGGCATAGGTAAAATAACAAAATAATTCATGCTTTACCTAAGAATTGTTTCAATGCATCTATCGATTTTAACGATTGTATGATTAGATACCTTCTTCTGTCGAGGTATTTACTGGATGTAAGGGGTGTATAATGTGCGGAGACAACCAAAACAAATTCTCTCGAAGGAGTATATGTGAAAACAGAGTTTTACTTTCTACTTCAAGTGAGACACAACTTTGTTAAATCCCTTCAAGACAAATCTTTCTCGAAACTGCAAAACTGTCTGGTGGTTTCTCGTTGTCTCTTGTCCTTTAGGGGGTGGTGACTCCTTTTCTGAGTAGTTTCAGATTTTGTCTGCAGCGGAAGAGGGCCCTCAGTACATTTCTCAAGAAGCACAGTAAATTTACAGTAGGCAATGTTTTATTAAAGTATCCTTACCGCTGCTGACTTGACGGCAAGTTGAGCTGCTTGCTCCAGAAATATTTGAAGTTGCTGTGACTCTTTGTCGTATGTTACAGCAAACGATATTTTGCCGTATTTTGAAGGAGATGCATCTGCTGCCGCGTTGGTGACGTCATCACTGAAAATTGCCAAGCTGTCTTTCCGCGAGTCAAAACTTTCAAAACTGCCTCTGCACAAGTTGTCGGGAGTTGAATGCGATTTGAGCCCAGAGTAGAGACTTCGTTTTTTAGCTGCTGCTGTGCAATCTTCCTTTAAACTGACACCGCGTTTGGCCTTCGTTAATCGCGAGCTAACCCTCCTAGAACCGTCTGGAAACGGTTGCGGCGCGAATTTCCCCAAGGATGTAATGGGAGGCGGTTTTGATGAGATGAGGGGGACGGCCGGAAAGCTTGGATCAAAAGTCGACAGATGGGCTTGTGACCTTTTGTCATCTGATTTTAGTTTAGTTTCTTGAGCGACTTTTAGCATTTTGGAGGTTGGTCGTTTATCGACAAGAAAATAATCAGCACCGAGTCTTTCGTAGTCTTCTTCTTCAGCACGACTAGTCCACCTTTGATGAGCAAACCTTACTAGTAGACAGGTAAGTATCGAAATTTGGACGGTCACACACACAACAAAAAACACTATCGTTATTGGGGGTATACCCCTGTAGGAGAACCAATCAGCAATTGACTCTAAAAACATCTTGGCATCTTTTTCAAACATTTCGTCACTATATGGACTTTTAGTTGAGTCACTCCCACCATCCATCACATCTTTATTGGCCTGTAAAAGCAATAGCAACAAGTTTAATTAAGTATAATTTAAAGTTATTGTTTGCACTGTATTGGTATTGTATTGTAAATCTTGCACTGTAATTAAGATGGCAAGAAGGTTCATATTCTTATCAAAGACAGAATTCTTAAAGACACGGCTTTACAGACCCAGATGATCTCCAAGGTTAAATTCTCCCATCGAAGTCTGCTATTAGCCCCTCGTCCATTTCAGAGCAAATTCATTCTTGGAAGATTCAAAACAAACGCCTTAGCTTACATGTAGTATAATTGCCTAAGGCCATATTCTGCTGAGAAGTATAACTGCCCAAGGCCATATTCTGCTGAGTGCACCGCTGCGTGCGATTATGAAAGTACTACTCTTTACTTCCATGGTGTGATAGATGCTACACAAAGGTACATGTCTCACATTTAACTGATCTGCATATAAACCAAAGTGACAATGACAATCAAAGTGTAATTGTTAATAACGGTTTCAAATGAGTGGGTAAAACTGGGTAAGATATATCTGGGGTGATTCATGACCTTTCATGAGTTAGTTAGTTAGTTAGTAAGATGAGGTTTAACGGCCCAGTTTCCAACCAATTGGTTCAAGTCGAGCCGGCCACGGCCTTTTTCCAGTTGTGACTCACTGGCTTGTTTTCCCCTACTCCATTGCTTATGCGGAACATCACGCACAACGGCAGAAGGTTCCATTTTTATTGTCTTTGGTATGACTAGACCTGGGAATCGAGGGAAAATCGGATGGTTTATTCATATATCTGTGTGTAGCTAAATTTTTTTAAATGCTCAGCGTGCACAAACTGAAGTTACATTATAAAATTGTGACTTGAATGAATTGCAAATCAAATTATTCTAAACTCCGTGTGAGTATTTCACTTATACGTTAAAGAAAAGTTATTTAAATCTACGATCGAAGTTTGGGTAAGAGTTCACTTTATGGTGTCAGTGGTTCCCAACGGGGCATTATCGCCCCCTGGGGGCTTTTTGCAACAAGGGGGCAATGAGCGCCAGGGAGCGGCGAAGGTGTTTTGAAAAATGGAGATTGTAAGTTTAAAGCGGGGCTTCACAAAGTTCCAACAGGTTCTAACTGAGCTCTCAAATTGGTTCGCATGAAAAAATAGATGAAGTCAACAAGTCAAGTCGGTCTAACAATGTCTCTCCAAATGGACCATAAGGTATGTGAATTATCTTTACTGCCAGATGCCAGGAAATCACATCTAACAGCGTGTAATTTTAAAAATTTCCTATAGCGAGGACCCTCATATCCCCATAAGTCTCAGTGAAAACTGTAAACAAAAGGCGCCATGCCTAAAAATTATCCCGGCACTTTTGTCCTTTTTGTCCATAGACATGACATACTGACAGAAGTGACAATTGTAGATAACTAACATAACGGACATAACGGACAACTTTAGCAATGTACTATGAAGTTAAACGTTAAGATGTTTTCAAAAGTGCATTGTTGGGTAAGCCAAATTCGGCTTTCTCATTATTTCTACCTGTGGGACAGCTTGTTTCATAAGTCTTTTATAGCCCTATGCAATCCATACTCCTGAAGGGGATGAAATGGCTTTCAGGGGTGGGGGAAAATTTTTTCAGGGGAGGCAAATGTGTAAAGATGTATGAAGTCAATGGCAACGTGAAATTTACTAGGGGAAGAGAAAAAATTCAGGAGGCCTCGCCCCTCGCCCTCTTGACTATGGGTCCGCATCCTTCCTCCCCCACCCACACGTCAATCCCTTGGAGCAGGGACTTCCGTTAGTAAATACTAAAATATAAAATGGTCTACACAGATTTTGTAATCTAGTCAGTGAGCATTTAAGGTAATATATAAGGTAATCGGAAGATTGTCAAAATATCATGACTTACAGTGCGTCATTCTTGTTTCGACAATTTTTGGATATCCGAGAGATTCCGAGGGCTGCTGCCCTTATCCCCATTGGAACGTTGCCCTTCGATCCCATTACAGGCTCTTGGGAGCACGCTCTACAATTCCTTGGGCCCCTGGCTTCCAATTCTAAGAACTCTTTTCCAACTCTGACCACATCAAGCCTCACGCTTTCGTTAATCGCCGTTTAAGTATCCTTCACAAAACAAAACTTTATTTCAACATGTGTTTTTATTTTTGTCTTTTCATGCATAGCAATAACATGTAATAAACGTGGGTGTGGGCGTTTGCCCATCCCAACTCGGTTAAAGGGGGCGATGAGCTGAAAAAGGTTGGGAACCACTGGTGTAGATTAATTCAAACCATGGAGGTACTACGAGTAGTAAGTAGCTCCAAGTCAAACTTGGCTCCAAGTAAACTTAACAAGTTTAGTTAGGAAATACGGATGGGTCAAACTTTCATAACTTTTTTTAGGAACTTTTCTCTACATTCGTTCCCGCCAATAAGACAGAAATGAATACGTCATGAACACAGACTATTGTAATCATTTGATGCTAGCTAAATCCAAAATCTTTTTCTATTAGCTCCTTTTATAGATTGCAACAGGGAAACATTATTGAGAATAAAGATGCTAACCGTAACATGTTTGAAAATAGAGTAAATGTAATTTTTTGTCTTATTAATAAAATTATAGTTACCTGGAACAATGCGTCCAAAGTCAGTAGAACACTTTTCAGGGTTTGTACTGGTTAATGCCGAAAGACGCCGTATTAGTACACAGATTGAAAAGATATTTGGACGGTTAGTAACTTCGATACCGTGTACGTCTTACAAGGGCAATATGTAGATAGCAAGTCTGCCAACACTTAGTATAAAAAGGAATTAGAGATACTTCAGGAATCTTCCTGTTTGACAACAAGGAATGCAAAACAAAGTAAAGCAAGACACTGCTTAAGCAAAACTTGAATGAAGGAGTACAATGGTCTGTGACGTAAGCCTTCTTACTCTTCCAAACTCAGTCAGACAGATGTCTGTCCTTTTATTTAGGGATTCACGTTAAATTGGTTGGTATGATTCTAACCAGCTCATGATTGCAAACCGGTATTTTTCATAGCCAAATCGAAAAAAATTGAGAGTTAAAACCTCGATTGGCTACTTGACAATTTGAAAGCAAGTAACGAGTCCAAAAAATGATACAAACAGTAAAATTTGCACACATTTCGGTATTTCTGTGATCCATTCTTAGAAAAATTGATTTTGTTAAAAATTCTATAAACTGGCAGTGAAATGAGCAATTTGACGTTTTGGAGGAGGGAGGGGGCAAGAAGAATTTGGCAGTAAAGTGTGGGCCAACGTTGGCAACCCTGAACCATGCAGCTCCATATTCTAATGGCAACTGTAGGTTGAGAGTCCGGTCATGTTAAGTCTGTTTCCCGCTGCAATCATTGGGGAGACGTAGCTCCTTTGAGGGGCAGAATCCCCAGGAGGAATCCCCAATTGACATACCCCTGGACTATGACCACTGATTTTTCCCCGAGGGTTCCAAAGTTTAAAAACACAACATTGTCATAACTTCTATTAGCAAAGTCCCCTCGACTCTCTGGCGAAGAACCAAAGGGCGAACACAAAACATTAACTCCCAAAGGGGTTCTGCCCTCCAAAGGAGCTACGTCCCCAAAGTACTACTTAGGTTGAACATGACCAACCTCTTGACATTACGACCTCTACATCGTCCGTCTGGCATTCGTGGCTCCCTTTCTTAACCGGATCAAAAGAATAGATACTACACATGCTCTTGGCCAAAAGCCGAGACGCCACTTTTTCTAAAGTCGCTCGGACTGTCTGGCGAAGCTTGAAGGTTCAGTCCCGTCGACTCTCTGGCAGAGAGCCGAAGGACGACACCAAACATTACTCCCGAGGGAGTTCTGCCCCCAAAGGAGCTACGTACCAGAAGGACCTTTAACGTGACTTAAGGTTGCCAAACTCAAGTTCCCTTTAATTTTAGATAACAACTTAATAATTTTTAATCTATGGAGCATCATACGAAAGCACCTGCCAATTTTACATGGCTCTTTCAAACTTGCGAAACTTTTTTCCAGAGCGTTCTGTTTTCCCAGCATACAGTAAATGTAAATCCTCTTTATCGCCTACTGCAAATAAACCTAAAAATGCAGAGGCTAAGAATGAAGGAGGGTGTTCCAAATGAGTGCGGTGTGATTTGTTTCAGAATTACTTTAAGTAAGGATTTTATTTCCCCAGTTGTGTTCTTAGGCAATCCTATCCTGTTAATGCTTAAGTTTTCTGTGCTAATTGTAGTGTTATATATTTGGCAATTTGCTGTAAATGTAATGCGCAATATGAAAGTTGCGCAGCATATGATTTAAAATCCGTTTTAGAAATCATAACCGGTGCTGTGGCCGAGTGGATAAAGGCGGTGGATAGGTGGAAGTTGGATAAAGACGGTGGCATCTGAAGCAATGAAGCTTGGCAACCGGGAGGTTCGGGGTTTGATCCCTGGCCGGGTCAAAGTAAGGTGGGTTTTTTCATCCAAGAGCAATCTACGGTTTTCCCATCTGAACTAGCCTTTCAAATTCAAAAGATACCAAATTTGATCTTAATTGTTGAGTTGGTTAGCCACCCGACGTGAAATTGTAATTTATAAGCCACATATGCTTCCCCCACATTTGTGGTCGCTTAGCGTCGAAAAACAACTGCCCTTAAAGGCCTGAGTAAAAAAATAAATGGGAAAAGTAGCTGCATGGGAAAAGTAGGTGTAAATTTGAAATTCATTTTAAAAATTCTAGATATTATCTGAAAGATATTCAGGTCATAGTTATAGAGGATATTTTACCAAATTTCAAATGTTTTGGGAGACACATTTTAGGAGCTATTTTGGGATCTGCATAGAGTATTTTTATTGTTCGTGTTGACAATTATCCCTGACGGGAACAGGGCTATTTACGTGTAGGTATGTTATATGGTATTTCCTGTTGAAGTAGGTCTAGCTCCTAAATGACATTTGCCACTCGTTTTCATCATTACAGTTCCCCCTGTGTGGATGTCACCACGGTAATACCATTAACAAGCTAACCTTTTTTGAGATAATACTGGCGCAGCTGTGATATATAACAAATCCACCGTCCGAATTTCACGTCCATGCAAACACTACTTACATTCAGATATAATTAATAACATTTTTGCTTATATATGTTAAAGGGAAAACGTCGCCACGACCATCCCAAGTAAGTCAACAGCAGATTAAGTGAACTATCAATCAAATACGCTAGATCGCAATTAATTACCCTCTTCAAAAGTAAGTTTGTTTTCACACACGTTAATGACGCAAAGCTAAACTACACACAACAACCAATTGTTTAAAAGCCAAAACTGAAGCAAATATTTAATCAACACTTCAACGAAATGATCGGCGGAAGCGAGTTGATCCACGGCCTTCTGGCAATATTTTCAGATACGATTTCTAGTGGCGTTTTTGGATCCATTATACGTAACTATTATAATTCTAGAGTCTCTGTTTTCGCTTCTTTACCGTTTGTTATTTTGTGATTTGGTCCAAATCATGAATTTATGATAAACTTGCAAGGGCATATTACGTAAGTATTTTTCATGACTGATTCTCTTATTCGTCGTGTACCTTATTATTTTGTTTTTCACTTTTTTCATTTTATTAACCTCAGTTTTTATTTTTTTGAGGTACAAAGACCTTAACATGACGATGAAATTTCATCTGATCGTTCATCTGGGATTGAAGGTTATCGTTATTCTAGCGAATTTTGTGTCAGGCGTACAGTCCAATGGTAACTATTAATTATGTTTGTTTTTCGTACTGTTGTATCTCATATTATATATTAATATTCATATATTCCTGTGAACAGTCTGGACTTAGTAAATTGCCGTGCCTGATTAGGGCACTTAAGGACAGTGGCGTAGCCAGCCAATTATTTCCCATGAGGTTTGGAGAAGAGGTGATACCCAAGATAGACACTACTCTTTTTTAGCAATTTTCTGATGTCATCTGTCCAAACTACGTTAGAAGCAGGCAGGGATTAATAGAATATTAAAATTAAATATTAAAATTAAATTATATCTAGTTTCATTGTTGGCTTCAGCGGGGCGTTACTTTGAATATAGTCTGTACGATAAATAATATTGAGAAAGAATGAATAGGCTGCAAAGATACTTCTTTACTTTAGTAAAGTGTGATTCTACCCCTTGGATATGAAGGGGCCTCCTAGGAACATAGAAATAATTTTATTCTGGCTCAAATCGATTTATCCCCAGAAATGAAGATATTAATCTAAACAACCGTTTCACATCTAACGTTATACATTATCGTCAAATTTCTCGAAGAGGATGGGGATGGAGGACGCCCCGATCCTCGGTAAAAGTCAGTAGTGTAGCCAGATAAAACACTGACAAGTAGGCTAAGGAGTGCGGTGTGGTTATATTGAGTCTGTTTAAATAGTGAAAACTGTGGTTTTTAACAATCACGGTATATTATTTCATCCCCTGGGGTCATCTAGGGGAAGTCTTTAACAGGGAAAATGCCCCTGCTCTCTCCGGTTAAGCCCCTGACAGAAAAATATTCCATCTGTCTTTTAACATACAGATTCACCAACTTGTACATTAACTGAGAACAATGTCTTTCAGTTCTAATTACAACGTTTACACGTACCGTTTTTATTTTTCATTTTTATTTTTGATGAATTTCTATCGTTTAAAATCGTAATCTGGTTTCACCATTGTGACGCTAAGATAAATTCGTCTGAAAATAAAGTTATGGAAATCTCTGGTCTCAAACTTTTAAGTTAGTTGGATGAGGTTTTACGGCTCAGTTTCTAACCAACTGGTTTAAGTCGAGCCGACCACGGCCTTTTTTCCAGTTGTGGCTCACTGGCTTGTTTTCCCTAATCCATTGCTTATGCTGAGCACCAAGCACGGGGTGAATTATACGATACACTTCTTTTAAGATTGTTAAAAGATACAGCTTATGTGGTTATTTAGAAGAAAACAATAAAGTTAATGCACAAAGGTTAAAATTAAAATGTATATTATGCAGATTACTAATATAGTTGTCAACTAGTTTGAGTACAGCAAGCTAAGAAATTATCTGATGTTGTCTCATTCGCTCATTCTCTATTCTTTTTGTCAGATTTCTGTTCATCTGGAGGTGAGGAGAATACTGGCTGCTTCCAAAAGATTATTTTAACGTGAATAAGCCTATAGAGTAGATAACTACCTAATGCCCAATCTTTATCTTTGTGTGCTTATAAATATATGACAAAGGACCTCACGTAGGCATGGGAGGCGATCCCGGGGGACAGGGAGACATGCCACCCCTCCCTTATATTTGAGAACCCTGATAGCACACAGTGTTGGCCTAACGTTGGGCCAATGTAATGCCAACTGTTGCCAACGGTTGCCAACGTTGGCCCAACGTAGCGCCAACAGTGTGTACTATCTGGGAAATCGCCTATTGACTTTGATTTTTCACACAGAGAATTATTTGACAATGGGGTCATGTCCCCCAATATTGAGAGCAAATCGCTGCCCATGCACTTAAGGATGGCATAAGAAACTTGATAAAAGTTAATAGCTAAGGGAATGAATGGTTTCTTTTTTTTAAACGAATGTAAACATTGATAGGTAAATATTATTTTCTGAGAATTTTTTTTTTCATAATTGCAACATCGCCCTCTATGGTGGGTTATTGTGCAGAGCGAAAGCTCGTCATGAATCCTAAAATAAACGAGAACAAAATTGAAGTTTGATTGGTATTCCACCGACACACCACACGAACAGAGTTTTTACGTGGAAAAGTATTCAGCTTTCTGTTGCACACGAGGCCCTGTAGTTGTTTCTAAATCTAAATCTGACACCACAGTAGATAATGCTTTTTTTTTTCTTTTGCTCCTTGTTACAACTGAGAATTTAGTAATTGACCGATAATGTATCATTAACGGATAATTTATCATTAACCGATAATGTAGTAATTGACCGACAACATATCACTAACCGATAATGTAGTAAAAATTGAACTGTCAATGTAGAAACTTTTTCTACATTATCGTTCAAATGGTAATACATTATCGGTTAATTTTTTACTACATTATCGGTATTGGGGTGATACATTATCGTTTAAAAAGTTAACACAATAACGGTCAATTTTTATTACATTATTGGTAAGTGATACATTATTAGCCAGTTTTTACCACATTATCAGTTAATGATACATTATCGGTCAATTACCACATTATCGGTCGAAACACTCCTCCAGGTCTGAATTGGCCGATTGAGACACATTAGTCTAAATTGATCTTGCCTCCTTCGGTACCTTTCTCATTAGGTAATTAAAGATTGATCAATTGCGCCATTTCATGTTATTCCGCATTGTAGGAGGGCGTAGTTGTACCGAGATGGGATTGGTGACTTTTGAATTTCTATAAAACTCGCGCAATTAGTATAATCATGAAGCTATTCCTGAAAGCTCCATAGTACAAAATAGACTATCATACTATTTAATGAGGGGAATATTTAACGGTTGTGGTGTGAGA
The DNA here is from genome assembly GCA_009936505.3 of Holothuria glaberrima. Classification (NCBI taxonomy): domain Eukaryota; kingdom Metazoa; phylum Echinodermata; class Holothuroidea; order Aspidochirotida; family Holothuriidae; genus Holothuria; species Holothuria glaberrima. The sequence continues at coordinate 24,202 of WURT03579191.1, forward strand.
TAAAAAAAGAAATAGTATGCTAAGAAAAAGAGATAAGTTTGTATGGAAAAGAGAAAGCTAAAACAAGTAAAAGTGTGTTTTTGTGTACCACGGTGGATACTGCAATGACCTGGTTTCTTTTTCCCTTACACAGGTTACTGCACAGGTGAGTACCAATTCCTGTGTTGATTTAGTGGCATAATCATACGAAGAAGGGGTTCTAGGAAAACCTTTTTTCGGCAGGTATTTTGAAAAAAATCCATCTTCTCATGTAACAGGTTTTCTCTGGAAACACGGCTCAGCTCCTACAGCCAAATATGAACTTTGCATCTATTTATGAATCTGTGATATACCTGTGCCCTATTTTCTCTCGTACCATTATACCTGACGCACAATATCGAGTAAAAGCCTGGCTATTGCAATGCAAATTCTCATCAAGTGTTAAATAAACTTATTCTTACCAATCAAATGTGGTTCTTTACACTGGAACCTTGGAGGGCATTTGAGGGAACATAACTTTCTCCGACTAGACCAAGTGTGTTAATAGCATAAATATACAAAATATCTTGCTCTTCTATCGTTTACTCAGCTCTGAACCAAAGTTTAACTACAACCCAACACAAATGAAATTAATGCCTTGTGTTTAGTTTCGGGTAACGACGTTAATGTTAGAGCATATATAACTGAAGGGAAACTGAAGGCTTACGAAAATATATCGTTCTGTTTTTTTTTTCAATCACTCTTTGTACTTTGGAATTCCTATTAAAAGTGTTCATATAACATTGAGAAACCCAATAATCCGTAACGATGATGGGAGGCTATCAGGCAAGTAGGACATGAATAACAAGAGAGATCGAGTGTTGCTTATACAGCTAAAAATAGGATTACTTCCCATCGAAAAGTGTTTACAAATGATTTTACTTAAATCGCTACCTCTACCCCATTCCAAATTTCAAAAGCCAGCTAATAAAGAGGACGTAATATGTTAAGCTCCTCACGTTTTGCTTTATTATCAATTATGCAGGCGTCTTTAAATGTAGAGTGACATAGATACTTCTCTTGCACAGGGCCTGACATGGCAGAGAGGTGAAGTCACATGACCTGGGTCTTGTTTCATAAAGGGATAAGATCGATCTTAAGTTTGATTTCAACAGGACGATTGCATGGCAGGTCAAACTTAAGATCGATCGTAACTCTTTATGAAACGGGGCCCAGGTCTTGCATAGGCGTATGAAGCTGTTTGAGCGTGCGGGGAGGGAGTGGAGCCGAAAGTTTTTTTCGGACCGCCATCTTTGAAGAGAGGTGAAAGGGCTAGGTGTCCCTTTAAAAGTATAAACATTTGAGGGTTCTTAGATGCAATTTGGTGCAACGTATGGACAAATTTTAAGGAACATTACAGCCAGTTCTTGACATTTTTGTGTACAGAGGAAACAAATAATGTGTTGAAGAAGGAGCGGAAGCATACTTCCGCCCACAGCATTTTTGAGGGGATAAACCCCACCCCAGCCCCCTAGTACGGCCATGCGGTCTAAATTGGCAGGGCAGGACAAACTGATTATTACTGAACGTTCAACGTCTTCTGATTGCAATGTGGTCCGAGGTCGTTATTTTTCCGTTCCTTGTGATTTACCGTGAGAACTAGTCTAATCGTAATTAGGTCGAGGCATTCAGATATATTCAATTTTATGAAACATGTGAAAGTGAAAATTGTAAAAGTCGAATCTAAGTTAGAAGAAAATCGAATGGCTAACGATACTGCATTGTTTAATTACATTTAAAGGGGACTCCTGCTCCTTGGACTGCGAAGACAGCGGAGGAAGAGACGTAAAAGTGTTTTGTCTTTTTGAGATCTTCGAGGAGGAACCTATAGGTATTAACAAAGAACGTAGAAAGCTGTATATCATAAATTTTGATTTATGAATAACAAAGGCCAATGTGATGTCTTGGTGGGTAGGGAAAGGTTAAACATGTAGCTATGTTTGGTGTTTAATTCAATATGGGTTTTAGAATAGCAAGGTAGGGCAAGAAGAGATGTGCCGATGTTTCAATTTAGCTGAAAAGTATTTGATTCTAAATGCACTACAAATTGTCAAAAAGTTGTCAATTTGGATGACTTTCATAAACTCCTTCTTTTTATCGCTTTATGAGACCTGGATGTGACGGAAGTTTTACAACCCCTTGGTTTACAAAATTGTCGATTTCATAGCAAAAGATCCGTTCTCGACGGCCCGACGGCCACAGGGCAAAATTTTGCAAATGAGTAGCAATTTCAAGGCAAATCGCTTTCTGCTTCTTTGTGAAATGTCTCTCCACTAATGGACACTTCCATTCCGTTACCCTCTGATCCCTTATGTAATCACGCTGGCTATAACTATTAACCACAAGAGTCGGGCTTATAATCTTGAAAAGGATCTTAAAAGCAATTGGAAGTAGGTATGCTCATATACGTTCCCTTCGTTGTGAAGGTAGTCTGGAAAATTTATCTTTACATGAAGAGATAACTTACCTACAGCTTGACTAACTTGATTACAAACTGAAAAAGTCAATATTTTTCCATTTTAAAAGTTAGTTCAGATTCAAAGTCCACGAAGAAAAAATGTTCTGGATGCTAAATACTAGACACTTGGTTGGTACTGACTACAGAATAAATGAACGAATGAATGAATAAATGTATGAACGAATAAATGAATGAATGAATGAAT
>WURT03579192.1:4056-20753 GCA_009936505.3 Holothuria glaberrima
ATAATTTTCTACCAGGTCTTTTGAACCTGAGGGATATCCCTACATCTCTACGAAAGAGATCTCCAAATAAGACGTATACTTGAGACGGGACATACAGGGTGAAAGGAGTGTCATTTTGCAACTTGAAAGGCATTTTAGCAAAACTGTTGTTGGTGTATTTCGCGCTTACTGGTGACGAGCCTCGCTGAAATATTTTCATGTTTTTCCTCTTTGTTCAAACCAACCCCCCCCCCCTTTCCACTAAACGATCAACAAAAAGGATGCGGTTGTTTTGCCTCCGTAGGAGATGTGCCACCAGGAAGAGCAAGTTTTTTTTCACCCTCTGCCAGGGCATATGCACAATTTGCGACGATGCAGCTATCTGAGATGAGTATTTGGCATTCACTGTGGTACCAGCCAAAGACCAACCCCTCATTGTTCCCCTGCAGGAGTGAATAAAATGTCTAAAGACTATTAAACTAGGCGCAAAATCTACTCACGTTTTCAAAAAGGAAATCTTTCGAAGTCAGGCAGTTGCACCATGCACAGGTGCGTGTGAAATACACCGTGCATGCACGATGTAGTGTACTATTGTAGCTGAAGAAAGTGACGTAGTGTAGAACATATGTTTGTTACAAGTGTGCCCTCCACATGACGTCACGTTACACGATCTATTCGAACATCATCTTGGAAAAATCCTGCGTACGGGCCTGAATAGACCCGTCATCAGATCAACTGCGTGCATGGCGTGCTTCACGAAGTGAGCCTTGTATACTTTATGCGAGCAAAAAAAAAAAAAAAAAAAAAAAACTCCTAGAAAGTATCCGACGTGTTTTAAACAAAGTGTACTTGCATGCATGCACTTGCATAAAAAAGTGAAGATGCATACTACTCATAAAGTTGCAATGGCTTATCACTAAAAAAAGGACCATTTTTTTGTAACTGATGCAAAGATTCAGGTCTGTGAACAAGTTGACTGTTCCAGGTAATGAATATTTATCGGACCGTCAAACCTTTGCAAATAAAAAAAAAACAGAACAAGGGGGCAATCCGCGGAGTTGCTAATCTCATCGCCAGCACATGCACTGAGCCATATAACTGGAGGATGCACGTCAATATAGAATGATAGAGTACTATCCTGCTTAATGTGGGGGCTCAAACGAACATTACGAACATGACCAAATGATGTAACACTGAGGCAATGTGGGCATTCTAATGCGCCTAATACCTGTAGCGTGCCTTAAATGCTTTTTTAGTTTCAAATGCTTTAATTGTCGCTATCATTCGTCAGCGCTTTTGCACATCATTTACATAATTGCACTGAGTCTAGTAAAGGTGGTGTTCTAAATTTCTCAGAATGCGCTTGAGTGGTTAAGGTGGGTTTCGTTGTGAGCTTGCCTGTCGGTGGGTAGATAGGCAGGTAGACAAGTAGATAGGTAGACCAAGACTGCTTTAAGAGCTGGCCCGCATATTGGTCAAAAGTCACATGTATCACACTATGTGCAACGAAAACGTAGAAGCCCATTTCAATGCATGAACAAAACTAGCCCGATGCTCTCCATATAGTTCCTTCATGGTTAAGTACGTCAAGTGGAAATAATATACTCATTTGCCCCACTAACCACACTGCTGATTGCTTGACCAGACGAGAGAACAACAGACAAATAGCACAAGTTTTTTTTTTATGCAGTCACAGTGTAGTTTCCTGTAGAAGAATCTCATTGTACTTTATCTGCAGTTTTGTGGTCCACTTGGCCAGGCAGGTACAATCTGAGTGCTTAACTAATGAAGTTGAAATACCCTGAAAAAATCCCAGAAATCAGGGTTTTTGCAGTATCGGGGAAATTCGCGTAATGTAATAAATGCGTGAAAATGAAGATATTGGATAGTATATTTGTGCAGTTTTGCTCCTCTTTAAAATAGAGGCGGTCAATGACTATGTAAGTTGTGCACGAGAAAAGGACAACACATTATAACAACTGCCCTCTCTGCATCTGAGGCAAGGTTTTTTCGTTCGCCCGTTGTTACTAGGAAGTGACATGAACAGTATATTCCTCAAAAAAAAGTCCTACATATTTCCAACAGTAAAAAGCAAGTGGGATTTTTGTAAGAATTTCGACATGTTTCATGGTAAAAATTTTCATATGGGAAAAATTCCTACATGGTTGTGACCCCATATGAGATTCTTCCATTACAAAAAGGGGGTTTTTGCCTTTATCATCATGTTTCGTTCATTATAGGTTACTCTCCTAGAGCTCATCGTGTACACATTTGCTTTACTTCACAGCTCCACACTGTGCAAGTACACAGAGAGAGGACCTTTCAAAATGCCTTTGTTGTACAAGAGGTGTTAAATAACCTTTCACAATGGACTTCCTTCAAAGCTGTCCACTGTACAACAGACCTAGCCATTTGTGGCTACCTATATAGGAAATCTGACTCCGCATATACGAGGTTAATTTCCCGTATGGAGAATAACTTCACGTATAGGAATTTCCCTTTCCGCATTGGAAATCAATGTTCCCATATGGAAATTCAACTTCCTCAGGTGGAAATTTTACAATCCATATGGTAATTCAACTACTCGATGTAGTAATGTGCTCACGTGGGAAGCTTATCCCACATAATCTGTAGGAAGTTAGCATTTTCTAATACCTGTAGGAAATTTACCATTTCCCAACGAAATTACGTGGGACTTTTTTTTACGAGGGATGGGTGTTACTTTAACACAACTAAGTTTTACAGTAGTTACCAACTCTTTGCGTCTGTATGTTAACACGACAAGGCAGGATATGTACTTACATGTACTAATCTAGTACACTGGGTTGTCACCCATTTCATTAAAATTGACTTCTTAAAACGTAGCATTCTATAAATGAAGCATGTGTTCAATGACACACACACATATATATATACATATATATATATATTCGTAAATAATTTGAAAAATCGAGTATCGTTTTTTTATCATTTTGACTACAATGTACGTAATGAAAAATTCACTTCCTCACAAAGTACCAGTTTTGCCTGGAACACTTATATCTACTTGTTGCCTTTGCGATTGGTATAATTTGCAGTAATTATTCTCCTGAAGTTTGCTTACGTTTTGTTTTTTATGACACACGCTTTTTGGGGTATTTATACTTTTTTTTGTTAAGGCTGCCACTGCTGTGTGCAATACAAAGGCATCCTCAATAAAGTGTGACAAGAGTAAAACTTCTGGAATGCGTTACGTTTACGTGGTCGAAAAATGAAATCTATGTCAACTTTGAAATGGTTGCATAATGGAAATATTTGGTGCCTTCAGAGACAAAGTCTTTCCAAAGTTTGCCAAGAGGAAGTACATTACAAAACAATGCGGTAAAAGAATTCTTTTTTTCTACCAAATCGAAACAAAAAAATATTAAAAACAGTAACAAAAGGGCTACCCACGAAGTTGCATTTCTCATTGCCTCAACACGTGATAAGAGTGAAAAATTTCAAATTAAATCACCAATGAATTTATTTCATATGGAAAACTAATCTAATGACTTTTGCCCCTTTTGGTTCACATGGGGCAGCCGACTTGTCAGATTTTTTGACCCAAGTTCGTGCATTTTACCTTCTGTCGTGCTAAGTGACGTCGGACCGCGATTGTCATAGAAACTGTATACTTTGGTACAACTAGGCATCCTCATCATATGTGACGCTTCTTGTAATTTTTTTTTTATAAATTAGCCAAGAGCAATTTTACACAATATGAATTCTGAATTCAGACCTTTCGCCTTAACTTCAAACAGGTCTGCAAGACACAATTTCTAAGCTTAGGGTACCTTTCCACCAAGTAGGAAAAATGTACATTTCACATTCTAGCGTGTGACCTTTGACGTCAGTTGCATTTACAACGACATATTTTAGTACATCTGGGCCTTCACATCATATATATATATATATGTATATAAAGTCTTATTTCAATGTAATGTTGTCCATTTAAGTGCAGTGTTTTCCCTTTGAATTGTAACCTATACAAATTTCGCAATGGAAACTTTGACTTCAGACCTTTGACATTTACTTCGGGGGGCATTTGGAACAAAATTTCCCACACATACCTTCTCACCAAGATGGACGAAAATCGGTGCAGGCGAATACTAGCAGATTTGAACTCAAAAATAAACCTTTGACTTTTTACCACCTAACATGTGAACTCTGTTATATTAAAAACCACATATTTTGGAAAAACCTGGCATCCCAGTTAAATAGGCGAAGTGTCATGCCATTTCAATGTGTCTTTGCGAATAGTAACACAATAATTTCTACAAAATTTGATCTCCGACCTTTCACCTTTGTTTCATTGTTTATCCTGGTTATCTTCCGACCGAGCGTCTAAGACAGTTTGCCAAGCCTACTAGGAAGAGTTTTTGATATAAATTTGTACTTAAAAATATACATTTTCCCTTCATCACGTTATCTTTAAACTCATATTTTGGTAGTACTAGACATGCTCATCATGTGTAGATTGTCATGTCAGTCTAAAGTTTTCTCTTGGGAATAGTATCAAAAATAAAATTGAATTTGACCTTGACCTTTAAGTGGGACCTTCCCTTCCGGTAGCGAGCGTGGAACAAGTGTTTTACAATAGATCCCTCCTTACCATGTTTGAAGAAAATCGGTTTGGCGGTTTCGAATATATATACACAACAAAATTGAACACATGCACAATCCACACAGACTCACATACACTTTCAAAAGGCATTGATGCCTTCCTTATTTATGGACTTCTTGTCTTCTGGGATACCCACCATGGGTTGTTCCTTAAGAATAGAAACTCGTGAAAATTTGCCGTTATGTACCATTGCAGCACATAGCGCAATTGGCAAGGAAAGTGCGGAAAATCCACCGTCGCGTAACACCTCACAAAGCCCCACATCAAATCGTACGTGCAATGGGTCTGCTTTTCAGTTTTACAATGCACTGGTTATGAGTTTTGAGTGACAAATCACGAACGCGTAGTCTTCAATGCCAATAACTCCTTTTTATCACATGAACTTTTGTATTACGCGGTATCTACGTATCGAGTGATAAGAAAGGCGGGTGTTAAAGCCTGTCTATTTACAAGCTTTGGAGTGCCATGTCTGCGATCTGAGCACTGCGTAGGCTGTGTGTGCATTTGGAATCAGATGCAACTTTGAAAAAGCAGTAAAGCTGTTTAGTAGAACCTGTGCTGTAAACTACATTAAAAGTTGACTTCCCTACCAATTCTTTGAATCCTTATTATTTGTAAGTTAACTTTTGACCATTGGTACCTGTATCTGCATGACACAATTTTCAATTTTCTTGGGCCATTTCCGACAGTTAGCACAATGTTGGCTAATCTGTTATCGATGACTTTTTGATTCAATTTAGAATATAAAGTTGACCTGCTGTCCCGTGACCTTTGACCTCAATTTTCCTTAGAGTTAAAGAAAACCGTGATCATTTCGAAACTGAAATGCAAAGTTATTTTTTTTTAATTTTAGTTCAACAATGAGTTTTGTACAATTTGAATTTTGATCTGTGATTTTTGACCTTTACTTCTGGGCTACAATTTTCCAACAATTAAAACGCTTACCACTTCGCCTCACAAAGTGCAGGTTTTGGCAAGTTTTGATTGTTTTTTTGTTATTTATTTTAAAACCATTTGACCTCCTGTTGCGTACGTTGTGGGGTTCATTACTATGGCAACCACAATGGCATCTCTTGAAATTACAGCCATTAGGCGATTTTCATAAAATATGGTGTTTGACCTCTGATCTTAAATGTGAATTCCACTTGAATGTCAAACAAACACCATATACTTAGACTACCTTCTCCCCACGGTCGAAGAAAAGCGGCCACGTTCAAGAGATGATTGTTTTGTAAACAAAATGAACACTCCCATCCCTCAACCGCACCAAAGGTAAGAACCGGAGGCTGAGCCTGGAAACTTGTAACATCAACTGCTACCATGGCAACGGTTTGCTATTAGTATACAGTTCAACTGGTCAAGTAACAGTTTTGCATTGGAGAGGCTCAGTATAAGCAATGGAGTAGGGAAAACAAGCCAGTGAGCCACACTTGGGAAAAAAGGCCGTGGCCGGCCCGACTTGAACCAATTGGTTAGAAACTGAGCCGTAAAACCTCATCTAACTGACTGAATTCGACTGATTTTTTTCATTTCATCTTTCTCATGGAGAGATGCGATAACAACCAACAACTACCTCGAGTATAAAAGACCTCAAGGCATATTACAAAACTGTAAGGCCTATCATTCCACCAGTAAATTTTACAGGAATACTGTGCCCCCGAAGTAGGGGGAATAGTAGATAACCGTGTGCCCAAAATAAGTTCACGTACATATTGTATGATACATGATTGCTTGGAGAAAAAAGATAGACATCCCTTTTTAATTCCCAAGTATAACCAGTATACTGTGGCTCCTAAAGAAACATTTCATGTAGTAAAAAATGGTCTTACTTGATTCTTGGCTTGAAACCTAATATTGCGATAACAGCTTTGAATGGGAAAGATAGCGATATCAGAGATTGGTGAAGAGATTTAAGAGAACGTCTTCAATCAATTCACTTCTAGAATAAGTGCTGTGGTCACTTAGTACCAGCCACTTGTTAAATTTTACCTAAAGTCAAACATTTCCAAAACATATGTCACAAAGTTTGAAAAATAAAATTAAATGGTCCAACTCCCATCACCATAGAACATTCCTGCTCTGTAAAAAATTTCCTGTAAAATTTACAATAAATTACTGGCAGCTCCAAATTTTACGGTATCAGGCAATGTAAGAAAACTAATTTTTACAGTCCTACGGAAATTACTATAAGGTGAACAACAGTAAAATACCGTATTTTTACAGTGCAACATGTAAGTTACTGTAAGCAAAGATAGTAACCTACTGTAAAAGGAGCTGTTTTTTACCGTTGTTTTTACAGTTGCAACTATTCTACTGTATACAGTACACAGTATATTGCCAACAATAAGGTAGTTCAGGACAAATAACTAAAAATACCTTTCTCCCACCATGTGGTACATCAATTACAATTTGTATGGAAATAAAAAAGGGAAATCAAAGAATATATGTTACATGCTCCTTCAATAATTTAAGCTTAGTCCGAAGTTAGCTTAGGCTTAGACCGGTTTTGTATACCTAGGCCTAACGTTATGCCAAGCCTATGGGTAGGCTTGGCCTTTTAGACCTAGACCTAGCCTAGCCGCCTAGGCTATATTAGTAACGTTAGGTATGGGCCCAAACAGTAAAAAGCCTAACGTATTTACATTTGTTACATGTAGGCCAGCTCACCAATGTTTTTAGTTTCTGGAATATACAATTCTAAAGTTAAAAAAGGAAGGTTACCATACTACCAACCTAGTAAAATATCAGTCAGTAAAAAGCAAACCGTGTAAGATAATAACATCTGATCAACTAAATACAATGCAATGCACAAAACTGTAAGTTTTGTTTGTCTTCCAGTTCAGAGTGATATCTACTCATTGTATGCGAGCTTCGCGCCAAAATGTGCACATGTACCTAAAGGATACGTGTACAGGTGAAAGATGTCCGCGTTTTACATACAGTACAGTACTGCAACATGTTTGAAGCAATCAACATGAAGTAAATTCACATGCTGTTGCTCACTGCTTACAGTTAATTACTGTATGGAAACGACTGCAGTATCTTACCGTAGGAGAGAGCCGTAAATTACTGTAAATGTTACAGCAATTTTTTTGAAGTGTGAGCTGAGATATAAAATGTTGAAGATTATATTCAATCAATTTAATAGGTAGATCGCGCAATAATTTGTGATGTCATTCTTGTACTACTCAAATTAGTTTATTTTGTTTTTCTTTGTTTTTTTCGAAAGCCATTGCACATTGTCCGGAAATGTGATCACTGGCTTACTGTTATGGGGTGACTTGACTATAAAAGCCCTCTCCATTAAACATAATGCAATGAAACAGTAAACTTTTCAAGGTTAAATAAACATTTTAAATTCAAAACGAAACAAAAGCAGGAATGTGAAGAAGGACATCAGAGATTATTGCGCAATTGACTATTTCAAATTAAGTGAATATCTTTTAAAATTTTATACCTCTGAAACAGAAAAAGCTATGAAGATGGGAGTTGGATGAATAGCATTTATTTTCCAACCTCTAAAATATATATTCTTGTAAATGTAGACTTAAGGTACACTTCAGTATGTAAATAAGTTTGACATAGGTAGACCGACGAATACCTTTCAGGCATTTGTAAATTAGCATGAAGTAAGTTTGAAAGCAGTCAGAAAATTGCCCTTAAGCTCTTTCAACTTTTTTAACACTTACACAAGTACAAAACAAGCATGCTGATAAATGATAACTTACCATTAGCACCACATTTAGCTCTCAATGAAACTTGAATTGCATTGACGTAGCAAAATAGCCATGCATGAAACATGTGCCAAATAAAACAATATTCTCGGAACTAAACTAAAATAAATAGTGGAGAAGAGTACAAATTGATCTCATTGCACCTCATTGAACCGGTCATTCAGTACACAACTGAGACATATTTTGCCCGTATTCTTAACAGCGAATGAACCGAACATAATTTGTACATGGAGGGTGTTCAGGAATTGGAAATAAGTGTGAGAATGAAGGGCCCTGCGTGACCAAAGCTCATTTCAACCCCTCCAAGGATTGGACTTAGGTCAAAAAATTCGGCCTCCCAAATTACCAAAAATTGCAGGAAATCCCCTTTTACAACACAATTGATTGGAATTGGTGATTGGTACCAGAATGGAGTCCCAAATACAACTGAATGTGGGTATCCCCAAATTCTAAACTTGCCATTACAACTGTGTATCTACCTTTACTCTGCACAGTGTGTTGAGGAAATGTTATTGCACTCCCTCCGTGATAAGATCTCTACCTGTTGCTGTTCCGTGAAATTGTTAACTCCGATTGCGGATGCAAAAAAGTACGGTATAGTCTCAAATTAAAAGCCACCAGCAAATTCACGAACCAAAACAAGCAATGCCATGCACAGATTCCCGTATTAAGGTATTTGACATCAGGTCTTGGGTGCGTTTAAGCCCATCTGAAGTAGATGCAGCTATTAAAATGTATCTATATGTGAAGTAAAGAGAAATGGGGGACACGCGAAACTTGAGACGTAATTATTAACTGTATGTGCTCTTCCTCTCCTTCTTTGTTCCTTGAAAGGGACTTAAACTTCGCTTGGTCTGTTGTAAAAAAGACTAATATCTCCTATCTAAAGGTGTAACGTTACAAGTCTGAGTTTGAAAGTTTTTACTAACCTTTATAGTCTTTAACAACTATATACGTACGACATAAGGGTGGAGTTGCATGGTTTCTTAGCAACACTCTTTGCTCTCTAAGGACTTGACTTTATCTTGACTTCAAGCAGAACACACGTGCGTAAAACACGTGTTCAATAAAACTTGTATTCTCAAGAAAGAAAGACAAGCGCTTTGAATTATTCGGTGACCATTTAAAATTCATCAGCTTAGGCAGCAAACCGTTGGCTAAGTTTTTTACTCTTTTTTCGCTTCAAATACTTATATCTACTCGTTACGCAGTTGCCCTTAAAAGGAGTAAAAGGAATAAAACGAGGCCTGATTCTAGCTTTCATATGTTAGATGGGCACTTACGTGAGATGGAATCCTATGTGTGATTCTTGTGATACTGGGAGAAGTCTCATTTCCAACACCAAGTGAACTTGAAGAAAACACGTGTGACATAATTTCCTCATAAAAGTCAGCCCTCTTTTGCTTTTTTGAAGTTTGAAACCGATTTTCGTCTCCGTAATCTCGTGTTATCGGAACAGGAATGCACGAGACCAATGAAAATTTATACAAACGTGTAATTATCTATAGGAAGCGGACATCGCTACAAACTTCAAGAAAACAAAACATTGCTCACCAATGTGAGGAAATGATGTTATGACGGCCTCTTCCTTTAAGCTTTCGTCCTGTGACAAATATATTTACTTGACTAACCTTCCGAGGACTTTACGTCGAAAGAGAAAGCAAGTTTCCCCAGAATGCTTAAAAGCGAGTCTTTCTTACATAAGAAAGATGATATTTGTGTCATTTTAGTTGTAATCATTTTCATCCTGTATTCGTTAAATTTATTACTGTAAGAAACTACTAACATTATTATAATAATCACTTGAAATTTTATTAAGATTTTCCCTTTCGATTGACAACTGGTACCATTTTATACTGCAGAAACCTATATGAAAGATATACTAAGTTCTAGTCATGCCATGTTGCTTACAATAAGCGCGACGGTAATGTTTCCACAGCAAATTACAAGTAGGTGACTGTGATTTTATGATTTTTAAGGGTTGCTACTTCTCAATTACAAATGTCTGCAGCATTGTAAGTATGACTTCATTCAGTTTACGTATGGCTCTTCGCAACGGTCGTTTTAAAGCAAACCAAGTTTTAGTAAGGTTAAATCTAAATCTAGCCCAACAGTTCCCACTAGAAACACAACCACAAAGTGCCATATGTAGTCGGTCTTGAAACGACCATCACGGAGATCCCACAGGCGCAGATCCAGGTGGGGGCGCACCCCGCGCACGCTTCCCGTATTTTTCGATGACCAACGATTTTTTGACCAACTTTTTCTTCGCCTCTCATCCGAATCGTTTGATATGGAAAAGATGCTTCCCAGATACTGGGAAATCGCATCTAACCGTATCTAGAATTCAAATTTTCATGGAGCAGGACTAAAACCCCCGTCATGGCTTCGCGCCTTCGGCCAACGGTGTGTGCGCCACCCTTTCTCAAAATCCTGGATCTGCGCCTGTAATGTATTAGCTTGGCTCTTAAAGACTTAGATAAATGCAGGTGTAAATGTAATCTATGCTATACCATGCTTGAAATTTTGATAGTTACTTTTATTTCATGCAAATTTCAAAGTCTCAGTTTTACTGGTTATAAAAGTCCTCGAAGGGACACCTCAGATAATTACATTGATTGAATCAGTAGTGTAACTGAACGTATTACTGTTATCACCTGTTTCCATAAAACCTTGTGAAAAGAGTCTAAAATTTGGAAGTTCAACATGTTGGATTATAGAATCATTGGGTACGCTATTAATGTCTGTAAAGTATTTTGATATTTTACTAAGAAATAGTACGGTACGTTGCAATCTAGTTAATGGTTTTATTCCTTCTTAAACCACAATACATCTTACTCAGGTGGGAAGTAAAAAAAATAGCTATCAAAAGTTTTCAATGCCAGAAATGATGCATGTTGCATGGACATACAATTTAATATATTTTCTCTCAAAGTGTTACCTTCTAGAAAACCGTCTGGGCCGCCGTACTTCAGTAGTAACAGAAAATCCTTTGAAACATACCTTTCATGACGGTGTACAGGTTTATAAATACCGCAGCAAACCACGGAATTACCAGTATAACACCCAGATGGAAGCGTTGCTAACTTCTTCATTGTTTTATCTCTTGTCCTGTCCGCTCGGGATTCACATGACAATCACAACTCAAAAAACATCGTCACTCGTTTGACTGTTTCAACACCTACATGTCCAGACAACAAGAGTAGAGTTGCATGGTTACCTAGCAACAACCTTTTATCTTCATTAAATTTAATTATTGACGTAGAAGAATACACGTACATAAAACATGCGTTTATGAAAACATATTTACTGGAAAACTCTATACCAGCATCTATAATGAATAGGCTAAGTTTGTCATATAAGATTTTTTTGTCAATTCAATATATATATATGCAAAAAGTAAGGCTAAGAACTGGCGATGATAAGGGAATCGGTTAAATTTCCGACCTGCTCCCAGAGATGCTGTAGACGACGTGGCCTTGGGACACTGGGATCCCGATTATTTATTTAGAAGGATTAAGCTTATTGAAATTTCAAGAACAACAGTAGCTTTTACTTCAATGACAGTATGAGTACTTTGATTTTCATAACAGGTGTCGACACCAATCGTGTTTCTCTTCCATAGCATGGAATACTTCGTCACTGGTTAAAACATTGCCATCAAATAGTTTTTGTCATTATTTTATGAAACAAGGGCATCCAAGAAAAAGAGTTGGTTATAGAAAGCAGAACGTTGGAACAGAATATTTCTCGTTGAAAGGAAGGCATTTCTAACTTCCTTTCCCCAAACAATTAAAACGCATGCATGATCTGACAGTTTTATTGGTCAGAGGAATGGAGATATCTGCATCTTAATACTCAATATAGAAGACTGAGGTCAATCCTCATGGAAGAGAGAAAAGAAGCACATCAATGTTACTTATCATAGACAATAGCCCGAGAAATCTGTTGCCAGGGAAAGTGCCCACTTCTTTCCCCAAATCGTTCCAAACCTAGGTCTTGCCAGGTCTCCAGTCAGTTGCAGGCCCTATCACTTAGCCTGTATCCTGATAAGTCTGAACATATGAGAAGATCAAATTGCAATATAACACTGCCCAAAGTCGGCGCCCAGGGCTAGTAATTTGGTCCAACCTTTCTTCAAGATTCAACTTTAATACCTGGGCAAGAACTTGCTGGTTAATCCAAATTGAGGAGTCGCTAGTAACTGCGCCGATTTTTAATGTCATCAAAACGGAGTTGCTTCCATGTATATAATATATTCGGCTTAGCCGAAAATGAAATGTTTGTTTTATTATCCTTCTAGTTTCCTACCGATTCCGTTTTTTGTTTACTTCAGCATCAATAAAATGCAGATCGATGTACTATACACTGTGTTAATAATTACAAAATGCCAGTAATACATTACTCTGCAGGGACATTTGTCAGAAAGGTGGACATTACTTTTTTAGTAACCTGTCGTGCAGAATAAGAAGTTTTACGTGTCACTGAAACTCATGTGAAATACCGGAAAGCGAGAAAACAAGCGTCATGACCTTCTTGGCTCTGAGGTTTCTTGTAAACAGTTAATTTCATGTTTCATGTAGTGCACTTTTGGCAGCAGTTCGTATGATCAGTACTGCTGCCAGGTGATAGTGATCGCGGAGGCACCACAGAAGATGTTTTAATCCAACCCCACGTAAACCCAGAGAATTTGTGTCAAGTGTTCATATGCGGTGCCTACCATAGTTTGAACCCGGCGAGGATCCTTCCTTTGTCACTTCGTGCAAAAGAGGCTTCCTGGAGAGGGGTCTAAGATTCGGGACGTCCCCTCTCCTTTGGGCAGTTAGTTTATTTTATAGGGTGCTATGCAAAATTGTGCTATATTTGGCAAAGTTTGAGTGAAGCTTGCATTGAATTGAAGAATTCTCATAATTTATTGTATTCATCTTAATTATTATGCTGGGTTGAACGAAATGCAACACCGTGTAGTATAAGTGGACGGGTTGACAACTCCCCCACTGGACTGTGAAGGAGCCTATTGTTTATTTTTTCAAGCAGGTGTCCCAACAAGTCTTGTCCAAAATTGTAGCTATTCCCACTATTGTAGACGGCCTGTGTGGAGAAAAGTTGGCATTTCAACCCCCTAGATTACAGGGATGTCCACACTATTACACAAAATTGATATTGTTTTGTAGTTTAACGCAACAGATTGTCCCCTGTTCCAGTTTTCATTGTTGTCTCGTCCCTAGAGCTCTTGACTAACATCCTTGGTCAGACATTCACCTGTTTTCGCACATTGAAGCTTTCCGCTCGTCGACAACCATTTTAGTGGACTCTTATTTAAGATAATGTCAACTGGCAGCTCCACCCTACATGTTTTAGACAAGTGTTGAGTTTTGTTCGTTCTATTTCTTTCTCTTTTTCTTTCTCTTTCTTTTTTCTCCTTAATTTACTTAACGAGAGAGGGGAGAGATGTTCGGCTCCTCTTAAGTAGAGTCTGTAGTTAGTGCCTGATTTGTTAGCATTGTTACTTGCTGTTTTTGTGGCGGTTTGGAAGATTTGTTAAACTGAACCTCTATTGACGATATCGCCCGTTGGATTCCCATCTTCAGTTAGGCAAGCGACAAATTCATTTTCTTCACCTACACGGTTGATTCCATTGCAACAGACAAAGACAAGCAATTCAGGGTTGTGAACGTGCCAAGTGCGATGAGAGAGAAGGGGCATCGTGGTTTTCTACTTTTTATAGCAATCATATCTTAAACGTTTATTGTACACGGTGACTTTTTTAGTGATAATTGCAGTTACTAACGGAGCTACTGATTGTGCTATTTAGGTAAACCTCTAAATATTAACTGTAACATTTGTAGAATATTTCAGGAAGATCGTGAATCTGTGAACTCTGTACCACCAGGGAGTTGTGCATCTTTGCCAGGGAGTTGTTAGAACAACTCCCTGATATTTATTATGTAAGTTCTCGGTGTGCTCCGCCTAAACCGGTTGTGTGATAATCTTTGGTCCAGGTTAACATTTTATCGGAGAGAGTTACATTATAAAATATTCAGTAAATTCGTCCTTTGAATGTGGTTTTGACAACTGTAACACATACAAAAAAATGTGTGGTGTAGTTCACCCTAAATTAAAGGCAAAGCCCTTTAATAATCTCCAGAAGGGTTAGTTTGGCTAATCGGTATGATACGTTTCATGAAATAATATGACATAATTGCACACTGCAGTGTCACGTTAACCAAATGCTTATTCTCTTTGTTTCAATTGGAACAGGGGACGCCATTCAAGGCGTACGCTTGGCTGGTGGCCCATCTAACTCCACTGGCAGGATTGAAGTACTCTTCAACAGAGAATGGAGAACAGTATGTCAAGATGGGTGGAATCTTGCTAAATCTAATGTGGTGTGCAGACAGCTGGGATATCAGGCTGCAGTAGTTTCCTACGGAAGCGGGTTCTTCGATGAGGGATCTGCATTTATTAACTTGGACGAATTAGAGTGCAATGGTAACGAATCCACCCTTTTCTACTGCAAACATGAAAACATCGGAGGCGTGGACTGCACTGATCACAAGGAAAATGTCGAAGTACTTTGTGGAAGTAAGAACGTTTGGTCCAAAAGCATTCCTAAATAAAATAACCTTAAAGTTAAATTGAGTAAAAATCTTTTTATGACACAAACTGAGAATCAAGGTGGTTTTAAAAGAGATCGGATTAGATGATTTAATGTTATTGACACCTTGCGGACAATTTGCTTTTAAACATTGCCTTATCACTTGAAATGGAAAAACTTTTTATCACACGCTATAAAGATTTGGTCTGAACAGTCCTAAGGAAAACGACCAAATGCAAGTTTTTACTAGAAAGTTATTGCTGTGTCTTAATGTTTTTTTATCTCAAACGTTAACATCAAAATACGAACATATAGCACAAAGAAACAAATTATAAGTGCACGTCCTGTAATAGTAACATTCCATAATTTGTATTCATTCAGAATGGACGGCAATTCAGACACAACAAAGAAAAAATCAAGAAAATTCACCGCAATACTGGGTTACCCCTAGTGGAGTTTCTTTGAGGTTGGGGAAAGAAA
Organism: Holothuria glaberrima; assembly: GCA_009936505.3. Lineage (NCBI taxonomy): Eukaryota > Metazoa > Echinodermata > Holothuroidea > Aspidochirotida > Holothuriidae > Holothuria > Holothuria glaberrima. The sequence continues at coordinate 19,490 of WURT03579192.1, forward strand.
TTATTTGTCAATCTCTGTGAAAATGTTGTGTAAATTTATTGCAACGTGCAATCTAATTTCGTGAAGATAACATATAAGGATCACCATCACCTATTCTCCACAGCCAATTACTAAACAGTAAGATCTGAATTGTCTGGATGTATCTTTACATCTACCTAAAGCAATGTACCTCCCAGTAACACATACTTTACCGTATAAGCTAATACTACACCATATACAACTGTCAACGCAAGGTCGTATAAGCACAAGATCGACAAAAGACCACGTGTTTAAGAGTTACAGTAGGGATTCAATCGATAAGACGTGATTATGAAAATAATACTTTCGAAGCACTGTGTTATTATGAAAAAAATTTTAAGCGACTGCATCAACGATTGTAAATTCCCGTAGCCTAGTAAGACAAAAAAGCAGAAGCTCTTAAAATATATTTTGTGGAAGATGTCTTCGTCTAGCAATAGTGTCTGAGAGATTACTGCTTTATCAAAACTGTATACTTGTACGTAAAGTAGGAAATTAATAGTTAACTATTATTTGGGAAGCTACGCTTGAAGGTGCACTGGAGTTCTATTTATCCTTTTCAAAACCATATCAAACTTTTCGCCTTGTGTATTGATGCTGTGTTTTGAAAACTGATTTAACGTTCAACATAGTGAGATTCAATGGTAATATAAGTAATTATCTCAACAGCACTTCGAAAAATATTCAAACGCAAATTTTGAAAACTTAATGTAGCAAAACATCACCTTTAGAAATTGTAATAACAATAGCGCTTTACTTCTTTTCCATATTTAGATGAAGATGAATGGGGTAAGTTAATGATATTTGTGCAGTTGGATGTTAGAAATAAAATATTTTGTAATAAAGGGAAATGAAATTCTGCTTTCTTAGTAGGTACATATGATAAAGCAACAAATTATAAACACGTAGCAGCTTACAGCTTCATTGAATCTTGTTCCGTTCGAGAGATATAACTATTTCTTGTAATGACAGGGTGCCACCATAAATGACTTGAAGTAAGTCTGTAATGTTTTATCACAGCCACATTAGGACAAATCACTAATGTTTCTCTTTGTATTCTTTGTACTATTTTTTTCATTTTTGGAAATGAAATAAAAAAATTCTGTGCATCCTTTCTGAAATTTTGCAGCGTGTGGTATACTCAGTTTAGACAGAAACTTAACAGTCCCCATTATGGAACGCGATCCACGCAAAGTTCGTTAACAACGGCGTCATTGGTAGTAACGGCGTTGTACATTGAGTTAAC